>MU747614.1:76026-97402 GCA_026770625.1 Nicotiana glauca
TCTCAATGTGTTCTTGCCTCCAAGGGTGTTGTCTAACCCTAAAGTAGTGTTTCTTGCCTCCTTAGGTCTAGTTTTTGTCCAAAATATGTCCCTCACGCTCCCAAATAGGTTTAGGATGCCTTTTATACAAGTTGGAATAGTGTAAGGCCGAAATAACCTTGTCCCGAACGAAATATGACTCTTTTTGATGCCTGGAGAGGCGCGACCACGGCCAAAACGCGGTAGGACCGCGCCAAACATGGTCTCTGATTTTCTGCCGCGGTTCTGCCACGGTCGCGATTTCGGCCGCATTTTTCATCCTGTTCCGTTTAGAATTTGGAAAAACGTAAAACATGAAAGTTGTAGACCTTTGAGTCAGCTTTCCAACAATATATTGTGAAGACCAAATGAAGTTATGAGAAAAAAGGTATATCTATTTTACTAGACAGTGCATAATATGCCTCATCGAGTCTTCGTTTGTTCTCAACTATCAAATTTGACCCCCGAACACGATCCCGGCTTAANGCAAAACACTAGCGATTAAAGCTCAAACTCAACTAAAGTGCAGTAAATTAGAGCGTAATAATCGACTAAAATACGTTATTATAGCCTATCGTCACTAGAAACTTACCAGCACATGGGGTCGGTTGTGCTGATGCTACACTTCTGTGCATTTTTGCACAGGTCCAGGTTTTGAGGAGTAGCAACAGCATTAGTGCGGGAGCGGGTTTTCATTTTCACGAGACTGAGGTAGCCTTGCAGGCGTCCGCAGGGCCGACGTCTCTTGTTTATGCTCTCTTTTAGAATGTTGACTCATTGTTTTCGAGACAGACAGCTTATATAATTCTTTCAGACTATTGTATTTAGTATATTCTTAGTAGTTCGTGAGTACTGTGACACCAAATCTTGGGTAGAGGCTATTATTGACTATTCCGCGTTTTGATTCGTATTTACACATCAGACTTCCGCTATTATTCTTATTAAATTTCATGTTCTTTGTTGATGCTATAAACTGTTGAAATAATTGTTTAGTAAGGGAAAAGTAATTGAGTTGGCTTGCCTAGCTACCACGAATAGGCGCCATCACGATCCCGATGATGGAAAATCCGGGTCGTGACAGCTTCCTTCTCTAATGGAGAAGATAATTTGGGCAATACAGAAGATGGAGGAAATTGGAGGAGATGGTGGGGTCCACATTGAATTATGGGGAAAAAAAAGATAAAACTAATTTTCAAGATCTTCCACGCGCTTAGATGTAGGTGTAACACACAAAATTTGCCATGTCAGCGGAAGGGGTTTAAGAGACTATACTTCTACCAAGTAGAGGTGTCTGACTGGTCATATGAAAAGTTAAGGTGTTCAATTGACCGTTGTGGACAACTTGAAGGGGCGCTTTAGCTCTCACAGTATGCTGGTCGCACGGTCTACTTCCCTGTATGAATGATTGAGGAGATGAGTTGAGAATATGTTTCTCAGGCTAGATAAGCACTCCCATTATGTGTGAGTGGGAGATGTAGAAAATATTGGGTCCACCCATAAGGGGTGCTCTAAGGCCCAATAGGGTTATTAGTTAACCATATTATTTCCTATATAAATACACTTGGTGTGTACATTAAAAATACTCTCTGCAGTATTTTTTCTACGCTCTTCTCTCTCAATTACGGTTAGGGTTTAGACTGTGGAATTGGAGGTTACTCCAACACACCGTGATAACCACCGCCGACCAATAATTCCAGCCACGGTTCATCCGTTTTCGCTTCCACTTCACGAAGAACAAGTAATTTCTCGTTTTATGATTTACGAGCTATCTAATGTGTTTAGATTAACGTGTTCCTTCATTGGTATCAGAGCCATAGGCTAGTTTTCTGGTCCAAAAAATATACATAATAGTTCTAAATTTATATGTGAATCTGAGCTTTATGTTCATGTATTATTTTTAGTACGTTTACTATGCTATCAGAAATGGTTAATTTGTTTAACCTTTTTGTATACTAATTTCTTTTAGTTTAATTGAAATTAGTTTTCATTCTGATAAATAAAAGAAATAACAATTACATTAGTTTATCTGTTATGAGTATATAACTTTGTATATGTCTTTTTTCTTGTAAGCAACTGGAAATTGTAAATTCCAAATTGAACGTTGATTTGAAATAATCTGATACGTTATTCAATCAGTTATTATTTTTTTTTTTTTTTGCAATTTTCTGGATCAACAATCTCACTCCCGTCACCGTCTGAGTTCCACCGCCGCGGCTGGTGGAGGTCGTCGAAGAAACGGCCAATAAACTCCCTTATTTTGTTTAGCCATGGAGAGGAAGAAGGTTAGAGGGCCATGGCTTCTCCTTTCTTCGTTCTCTGTAAAGCGGCGAAGCTTGGTGCTCCAATGGCGGACACCGGCGACAATAAAGAAGAGACTTGCCAGGTTTCTCTTTCCCTCTTACAAAATACAAATAAAAGGGATCTTTGTGCTCTCATGAAAATGGCAGAGGCGGCTGAAAAATAAAATAGAAGAAGAAGAAGACTAGGGTTTTCTCCTTTTTTGATTTACTAATTTAATTTTAAAAAAAGAGTTTGGAGATTAGTACTCCATGGCTAACGGCAACAAAGTAGGAAGGAAGAAGAGTAACTCGTTTCTCTCTTCAAAAACCCTATAAATGCTTTAATTATTTTAGTTTTTAAAATAAAATAAAATAAAGATTTTTAAAAGGAAAATGCTCAAAGTGCTGGCAGCACTAGTGAATTGGGCTGAAGGCCCAGTTTTATTAAGATAAATTGTTTTATTTAATTTAGAGAAATTTTCATAAAGCACTATCTTTTAGTAGTAATTAGTCATCTATAGATACCATTTGTTATATTACCGATTATATATAACCTTTATGTAGTTATAAGATGTATTTGATTTATTTAAGCTATTATATTCATGAATACAGTAGCAAAAATAGGCGTGAATCAGGGAAGTCCAGCTAATCAATTGTTGTATTCGACTGTATTCATGGAGTGAAACATGGGATTACAACTGGACACATTATTGTATTCGACCCTATTCACGGCATGAAATAGGGGATTACACTGTTTTTAAAAAGAAAAGTTAATCAATTAACATAATAAAGTCCTAATATAACACAACAAACTCAATTATAACACACAAAAATTTGTATTTTCAGTTATAAAAAAGATTCTCAACAAAAAAATACCCCAAAAAATATAGCAATCTTCAGAAAAATTATATAATACATCTGAATACATAAATTATATTAATTAAAAAAATTTATGAGTACATTCATGGCATATAGTGAGACAACATAGAATATAACGGGATACATTGAAATACAATGAAAAAAACAGTAAATACAATGAAATACATGGAATACAACGAGATACATTGAATTACAATGAAATATATTGAAATATATTAACATAAAATCAAGTTGCTCCGCCCCAAACTCCATCGTTTTTCTTTAAGAACAAACCCTAATTTCTGACGAATCTTCCTCGTTATGCCATCGTAATCACTGTCACTCTCGGATGGATCCAAAGGTAGTGAATTTTCACGCGATTTAGTGGCGGCGCCGGCACGAAAATGAGATTGCCGGAAAGCGAAATGTGATGTCGTGGATAACGGCCGTTGACGAACATTGCTGTTTGAGAGAAGTGGAATTGGTGATTAAACCAGGTGAATGAATGAGGCTCGAACGTATAAATAGTGATGCCATTTTGACCAATTCATTAGAGGCTTAACTTCATGACCAACTCATCAATTATTCGAAGTGCCCTTCAATCCAATGTGAAAATAACTAGATTTTCCTCTAAATTAAGTAGCTGCAAAAAAATTGTATTACGAACACCGGGACTAAAAAAAAAAAAGAAAAATCAAATCTTTATAAAACCCCACTAAGAAAAAATCACAATTAAAATAGCTTCTCTCAGAAATCTAACAATTTACAAGTATTAATCATAAGAAACTTTACAAAAATCAAATTTTACAATAACCCATTATGAAAAAATCACAATTAAAATAGCTACTCTCAGAAATTCAAAACTTTTCATGTATTAATCAACTGGGATTTGACAAGAATAGATATATAATATGTAGATGGCTTGAGAATTAATCTTCTCCACACTAAATAGTTTTTTACGTAGCTTGTAGTGTCAAAGTGGTAAAATATTATATGGGGTTTCCGCAGGTTGAGAGGATGTATAGGGTTTACGTGAGCGGTTAAAATGGCTTTGGAATAATCGAAGAAGGGGGAAGAGAATGGGATGTATCAAAGTAGAGAGAGAAAGAAAATTGTATAACGGATTAACGTATTTAGTGGCTTAGGGCTAGGAGGTAACCAAAATTAAATATTTTGCTATAAACCTTAAAAGGTATCTATAGAATATAATTTTTTTAAATAGTATTTATTTAAACTAAATAAGGTGTTAACATTTGCTATAGGAGGTAAAAATTCCTTTAATTTATAGGTCATGGTGTAAAGGCCCACTTCGAAAAGCAATAATTTTTGCAATCTAAAGTGAGCAGATTTATGGCCCATCTTAAAAGTTGTCATTTTATTTGGGCTAATGGCCTCAATAAAATTTAAATTAACTTCTGTTATTTATTAATAAATCCCAAAATTCGAAAATTAGTCACAGGGGCTTAATTTTCAGAATATAAATTTAGTATTTATATTCTGTTAGTGAAACTATAAATATTTTATTATTCCAATTGCTTGAAATGTTAATTTGTTTAACATACTTGAAATGTTAATTAGTTTAACATTACATTTATTTGTTAATATATTTAACATGCTTTAAAATGTTAATTTGTTTAACATTATATTTATTTGTTAATTTGTTTAACATGCTTGGAATGTTAATTATTTTTAACATTACTTTTGTTAATTAGTCAAGCACGCGCTTTATGTTAATTTGTTGGGCATGATATAAATATTAATTAGTTTAATATAAGCAATACTTGTTAATTTGTTTAGCATGTTTAATATGTTAATTAGTTTAATATTAAAATAAATTTTATGTGAATTTGAATAGCATGTAATAAATGTTAATTAGTTTGACTTTAATTTTATTTACATGCTAATATAAGTTATTTGTTAACTTATGATCTACATGGGATTGTAAAATCATGATTAGATAATTATGTTATCTCAAACATGATTAAGACGCTTAGCTAGATAATTGAATGAGTTAATTTTCATAATATTTTGGACGATGATTGGGAACATAGTAAACTTTCGACTCCATAATTAATATATGTATTTATTAACTTAATCAATTGATGCTTAGTGTCATAATATGTATGTATGTAGAATATGGTGCCCTGTGTTATTTTTTTTACATGATCCTCATTTAATTTTTTAATTTGTTAAAGAATGACTATTGCTTCGAAAAATATTGTTGTTGAGCTCAACAAAGGGTTGAAACTCAATGGTGACAATTATGAAACCTGGAGCATGAAAGTCTAGTATGTGCTAGAGGAGCAAGAGGCTCTGGAGGCCATCAACAATGTCATGAATAAGCCTGAGGAAGGCAACACTGCATAACATAGGCGTGAGCGTGAAGCCTATGACAGTTGGAAGAAAAAGAACTCCATTGCTCGCATTACGTGTTGAGCACCTTAGATGATGACATTCTAAGGGAGTTTAAGGATCACCAAGGGGCTATGGATCGTTGGAATGCTTTGAGAAAAAGGTTTGGTACCTGTTCCACTGCAAGGTTGAGATCCTTAACGATCAAATTTGACTCATATAAGAAACACACATCTGAGGCAAATGATAAATATGATCGAGGAGTTGAAAGATGCTGGTCATGTGTTGACTAATGAACAACAAATCCAAACTGTCATACGCTTTTTACCTAGTTCTTAGGATCATATGAAAATGTATTTGACCCATTATGAGCGATCACAACTCTAGAAGATATCCGGAGACACCTTGAGTTAGAGGAAGAAAGACTTGAGGCTGCAAAGCCAATAGCTGAGTTGCACATGGCAACAAACTCCAAAACCAAGAGTGATTCAAAGAAAAGGAACTGGGGAAAGAAGAGAGGGGCACCTCAAGTTCAGCCTGCTAAAAGAGCAAAGACTGAAAAAGGCAAGAACAAACGTCCCAAAAGGGTGAAAGTTGCTAAAGTGAAATGCTATAATTGTGACAAGAAGGGTCACTATGCTAGAGATTGCTCTGAGCCTCCTAGAAAGGTATGTTACGATGCTCGAATTAGTGAACTTTGTGTTTCTAGTTCAGTTTTTCTAACTGAATCTAATCCTTTGTGGATTGTAGACTCGGGAGCAACAGACCACATAGCCTGGAAACGCAATACCTTTGTTGAATTTCGGCGAGTTCCTTATGGAGCAAAGTGGACATATGTAGGCAACAACAATAAAGTTGTTGTTGAAGGGATCGGCACATACGAGTAGGTTTTGCGTGGTGGTCGAGACCTAATACTACACGATGTTCTCTTTGCACCAACAATTCGCTGGAATATTATTTCAGTTTCAGTTTTGCTTAAGTTAGGATTTAAATTATTTTGTCATGGCAATTCTGCCAAGTTAACTTTTGGTTCAACTTTATTTGGTTTTAGTAATGTGACCGGAGGTTTAATTATTATGAATTTAAATTATGATTTATTTAATAATAATGCTAGTTTTTCTATGTTTGTTTCTTCACATAAATATGATAGTGATGTAAATATATGGCATGCTAGACTTGGTCATATTGGCCAACAAATAATGCAAATGTTAGCAAAACAAGGTTTACTTTCCCGCATTGAATATGTAGAATTGTCCACTTGTAAAAATTGTCTAGCTAGAAAATCTACAAGAAAACCTTTAGGTCAGGCGACTAGAGCCGAATATCCTTTGCAATTAGTCCATTCGGACATATGTGGGCCTATGAATGTTAGGGCTAGGCATGGAGCAAATAATTTCATCACATTTATTGATGATTTTACCTGTTTCAATTATGTCTATTTGATTTCCCACAAATCAGAAGCAATAAGTTGCTTCAAAAGCTATATGAGCTTAGTGGAAAATTAATTAAACAAGAAGAAAAAAGCTCTTCGAATTGATCTTGGTCGTGAATATTTATCAACTCAGTTTAATAATTTATGTGATGAAAAGGGAATAGTTCATCAGTTGACTATCCCAAATACTCCACAACAAAATGGTGTTGTGGAGAGAAGAAACAGAATACTCCTAGAAATGGTTAGGTCAATAATGGCACAAGCTAACCTCCCAATTAGTTATTGGGGTGATGCGTTGCTTACTGCTACCTTTGTACTTAACCGAGTGCCTACAAAATCAGTTACTACCACTCCATATGAGTTATGGATTGGAAGATAACCCGACCTAAGTGTATTAAGACCTTGGGATTGTGCTGCCTATACACATTCTTCCTCTCACAAATATGGCAAATTGGGCCCGAGGGGAAAGAAAAATATTTTTATAAGATACTCTGAAACCTCAATGGCTATGTGTTTATAGGTCAGCAAGGCAGTAGGAGTGTAACTGAGTTTGAATCACGAGATATCACATTTTTAGAGGATGAGTTCCCTAAGAAGGGAGAGGTAGGTCTAGACCTAATCTTATTTGAGATAATAGATCAAGAAGTACAAGGATCACTTCATTCGAGTGGGAGAATTTTAGAAGATGACGAATTAGTTTCTTATCAAATACCTCCTTCATCATCAGATGCGAATGAAAGTGATCCTTCTACTTTTAGTGGAAGTGACCAAATGGATCTTGTTCCAAGTGTGAGCGAGATGGTCACGTATCTTGTTCCAAGTGGGAGCAGGATGAATGATCTTGATTTGAGTGGGAGCAACATTGATCCAAATGGGAACAATGATGAATCACAAGTAAGACGTGGTTCTCGTAAAAAGATTCCCCGCCGACGATTTGATATTGAAGGCGGAGAACTATTTATTATGCTCCTACAAGAATAAAACGAGCCTAAAAATGTAAAAGAGGCTCTCTCATGCCCTTCTAAGGATAAATGGACAAAAGCAATGGAAGATGAATTGGAGTTTATGAGAGTCAACAAAGTTTGGGAACTAGTTGAACTCCTTGAAGGAAGCAAATGAATTGGAAGCAAATGGGTTCTCAAAATTAAGCTCAAGGCTGATGGCACAGTTAAGAGATTTAAGGCTCGACTGTTGACGAAAAGGTATGCACAACAGAAAGGAATAGACTACAAAGAGACTTTCTAGCTTGCTGTACGATTTACCTCGGTTCGCTTGGTTCTAGTTATTGTTGCAAGCCTGGATCTTGAATTACACCATATGGATGTAAAGACTGCCTTTCTAAATGGAGAACTAGATGAAGAAATATGTATGGAATAACCTGAGTGTTTCATTGAAAAGAGCCATGAACAAAAGGTTTGTAGACTTTTAAAGTCTATTTATGGCCTCAAACAATCTTCAAGGTAGTGGTATATACGCTTTCAAAATGTTCTTGTATCCAATGGTTTTACCATGATGGATGAAGACCATTGCGTCTATACCAAGAGATCAAGAAATAAGCTTGTGATTTTAACATTGTATGTAGATGACATACTTATAGCTGGAAATGATAAAAAGTTTATAACCGAGATAAAGTCATGGTTATCATCCCAATTTGAGATGAAAGATATGGGTGAAGCTGCATATATTCTTGGAGTTAAGATTTCAAGAGATCGTCCAAAGAAACTTTGTATCTATCACAAGAGAATTATATTAGAAAAGTTCTTGAACGATTTAAGATGCAAAATAATAGCCCAGTTGAAATTCCTATCAGTAAAGGCCATACCTTGGAAAGTCAGATGTGTCCTAAGACTCCCGAAGAGACATAAAGAATGAGCCGAGTTCCTTATAGGAGAGCAGTCGGAAGTCTAATGTATGTTATGATGTGTACTAGACCTGATATATGTCAAGCAGTTGGCTTGGTAAGTAGATATCACACCGACCCATGTTTAGCACATTGGCAAGCAGTAAAGAGGATCATGAGATATCTGAAGGGAACTGCTGATTATGACCTTTGTTATCAAGGCAACAAGGATCTGCGATTAGTTGGATACAATGATGCTAACCATGGAGGATATCTAGACAAGAGGAAGTCTACCTCGGGATATGTATTCTTACTCAGTGATGGGGCTATATCATGGAGTAGTAAGAAACAATCATGTGTATCACTATCTACGGTGGAAGCCGAATACGTGGCTCTCGCATCAGCAGCACAAAAAGCTATTTGGTTGAAAAAGTTCTTGGAGCACTTGTTGGATATTGCTGAAAATACTGAATCAGTATTAGTCTACTATGATAGTGAGGCTGCAATATCCTCCACCAAGGATCCAAAGTTTCATTGTAAAACCAACTATATAGATATCAAGTATAACTATGCGAGAGACATGGTTAGACGCAAGATAGTGAATGTGAAGTATGTGTCTACAAAAGATATGCTAGCAGATCTGTTGACCAAGCCTTTGTCTAGAGATGCATTTGTGAGACACACTAGGTCTCAAGGCTTGCATAGACTCTGAGATACTTTATTTTATTATTTATTTTCCCGTGTTTTCAATCTTATGTTCTTTGATTATCAATAAAGTTGATTTACATACATACATATTTTTATTATTGAATGTTATGTACATTCTTTGCTCATTTTTTATAAGTATGTCGAACAGACATGAGGTTTGCCTTCTCACACAGGAAACCGCCTCCTTATCTTAGTGATGTGAGGAGATGACACATGGTTTTAAGCAAAACTATCATAAGGATAATTTGAGAGCTATTCGCTTAAAATCAGAATGCCGCTTAAACAATAACATAAGGTCATTAGGGTGAAAAACGTTCACCTAGTTTACTTTGTGAGCCAGATGCGAGTTAAAAATGATATTGTAGATCAAAGAACTCAAATTTAGATACTTGTGGTGTCTAAATATCATATGTACAACATTCTTTATGGTATAAAGACATACGCTCCTTGGAAAAAGAGAGAAATTGCTGTAGCACATGTTTCATACCATGTGTGCTAATATCAACCAATTGGATTAACATAAGTCCATTCTCAACTTATTATTGTGTAAGACCCAAAGCTTTTATGATAGCTCAAGATTGTGTACCCTTAGAGACTCTGATCAGATACTTGAGACTTAATGTGATGTTAACTATTTTAGTGTGTTTCCAAAAGACCGTCTAGCGGAGCATAACTAGAAAAGCAGTCATACTAATGTTAGAGGAATCGTGAGAAAAGGATCAGTGATGGAATCTCATTTGTTTGTATTCACTGGTGCACCAATTATGCTTATGGGTTATGATTGTGAATACAAGAAATAAGTATATATGAGATTTTGAGAGGCTTGCGCTCGACGAGAGGCTATATACTCCTAATAGATGTATTGCACTTAGCTCTCATAGTATGCTGGTCGCACGGTCTACTTCCCTGTATGAATGATTGAGGAGATGAGTTTAGAATATGTTTCTCAGTCTAGATTATGTGTGAGTGGGAGATGTAGGAAATATTGGGTCCACCCATAAGGGGTGCTCTAAGGCCCAATAGGGTTATTAGTCAACCCTATTATTTTCTATATAAGTACACTTGGTGTGTACATTAAAAATACTCTTTGCAGTATTTTTTCTGCACTCTTCTCTTTTAATTACGGTTAGGGTTTAGACTGTGGAATTGGGGGTTGCTCTAACACACCGTGATAACTACCGCCGACCAGTAATTCTAGCCACGGTTCATTCGTTTTTGCTTCCACTTAACGAAGAACAAGTAAGTTCTCGTTTTACAATTTACACGGTATCTAATGTGTTTAGATTGACGTGTTCCTTTAGTATTCTATATTCAAAAGCAGAAAATCAGATTGACGACGTTAGTTTAAGAAAACAAAAAATAGAAAATTTCGAGCCTACAAGTGTTTTTTGTGTTCTTAGGGAATTTAATCCCCTCACAGTTGCCCAAGTGTTCAAATTAATTCTTTCCAAAATAGAACAGAATAACTATTTTATGATAACGACACTTCAAGTCATAGAACTTCAGCCAACTCAAATGGCGGAGCAAATCACACAAAATGCTTATATTTTGCTTTGAAAATCAATGCAGAATGCAGAAGAGAGAGGGAAGAGTTTTTCAAATTCGGTGGTGAAAAATAAAGTAAAGCCTTTCTATTTATAGCCAACAAAGTTGAGTTCCAACAGGTGTAAATGTGTCTGTTTGTTTAATAAGGTGTGTCTATTTGGCAGAGATTATTTGGATTTCTGTTATATGAAATGTTTGGTTGCGGATTTATCCATTGGAAAATAATGCCATGAATTTTCAAATTAATAATTTTTTCGAAAAAATATTAGAAAAAAAATTAAATAATGAAAAAGAAAAATAAATTTGATCCAAAAAATAATCAATCGAAAAGCCGAAGCCAAGCTGTCAAAGCCGAGCGAGCGATGATAAAGCCAGGCTTGCTCTCTTCTCAACTATTTAAGGAGCTAAAAAAAGTGCTTCCATATATAAGCACAAGACTTGAAAAATCAAGTCAATCAGATCTTGACCTATGATAAAATTAATCGGTAAAAAAATGAGAAATTAATGGGTATCTGTCACTTTTGTCAAAAGATAAATTTTTTCTCTTATTTTCGTATTTAGCAATGACCTTAGTGTTTGTAAGAAAGTTTCCAGATACGAAAAATTAATTGCGATTACAAATAAATAAGATTTTTTTATTGATGAATTTTTATCGGTATAATTATGTTTACTCTCTTGATTCTTCTCTTTAAATTATTCTTCATCACTCGAGGGCTTAAGCAATATATTCTGAAACATAGGATAATGTGGACTTTCTTGGAATATATTTAATCTCCATAAAAAAAAATAATATCTTTTCATTATTTTGGTTACTTTGAAAAAGACTATGTTTAATCTCTTTATAAATATTTTGTGAAGGAAATTTCCTTACTTAAGTGACATAGTAAGCAATTTCTGTAGTAAAAGAACTACTTACACACATTTATTAATAACCAGAATAAATTAAATGCATGACATGTATTTTTATACGTGTACAATTTCTCCCTATGTCGAGGATAATGTTTATTCTTACCTTAGTTTAATATTTAATTATACTAAATATGTTATTTGTGTTGAGTTGTGTCCCACATCGGTGGGTTATTGGTATCTTGGTCTCTTTATGGTCTTGGACAATCCTCACTTCATAAGCTAGCTTTTGGGGTTGAGTTAGGCCCCATGTCCTTTCTTATCATTGTAGGAAAATTTTCACAATGCACTATTTTTTAGTAGTAATTAGCCATCTATAGATATCATTTGCTATATTATAGATTATAGATACATTTTCTGTGGTTATAAGATGTATTTGATGTATTTAAGGTATTGTATTCATGAATAAAGTAGCAAAAATAGTACTGAATCAAGGAAGTCTAGCTAATCAGTTGTTGTATTCGAGTGTATTCGACTGTATTCATGGCGTGAAACATGGGATCGCAACTGGATAGATTATTGTATTCGACTGTATTTGAATATATTGTGAAATAGGGGATTACACAGTTTTTAAAACGGAAAGTGAATCAATTAACATAATAGACTCCTAATATAACTCAACAAACTAAATTATAACACACAAAAATTATATTTTCAGTTATAAAAAAGATTCTCAACCGAAAAATATCCCAAAAATATAGCAATCTTCAGAGAAATTATATAATACATTTGAATACATAAATTATATTAATTAAAAAATATATATGAATACATTCATGGCATATAGCGAGACAGTAAATGTGACGACCCAAAGGTTCATCACCTGTTTCCTCATTCGTTCCGTGCTTCCGAGTCCTTAAAAATCTCATTTTTACTTGTCTCGATTTGCGTGCGCAGTCCGGGCGCGTAGCCGGAAAGCTTTTATGTTGAAATATGTGAATTCTGTAAAAAATTTAAAGAATTTTGATATTAATATGATTAAAGTTGACATTGGTCAACATTTTGGGCAAACGGACCCGGACCCGAGGTTGGACGGTCCCGGAAGGTCCGTAGAAAAATATAGGAATCGGGCATGTGGCCGGAGTCGAATTCCGAGGTCTAGAGCCCGAGAAAAAGAATTTTTCTGTTAAATTATTTTTCTGAAAATATTAAGAAAAATGGAAATAAAAATTGAATAAAAGACTATGGTATCGGGCTCGTATTTTGGTTCCGACGTCTGGTACAAGTCTTAAATATGAATTAAGTGCTTTCTGTAAAGTTTGGTCGAAATCGGACGTCATTTGACGTGTTTCGGACCTAAATATCTAAAGTTGGAAGTTTATGAAGTTTGAAATGAAAATCATGTGTTTTGAGGCTTGATTTTATGTAAATGATGTTATTTTGGCGATTTGATTGCACGAGTAAGTCCGTAAGATGTTTTTGAGGTTGTTTGCATGTTTGGTTTGGAGTCCCGAGGGTACGGGTGAGTTTTGGATAGGCATCGGATTGCATTTCTCATATTTTAAAAAAATCTGGTATTGTGGCTTCTGCAACTTTCGCAAATGCGAAGCCAGGGTTCGCATTTGCGAACGCCCAGGGTTCGCAATTGCGCAGGTTGGATCGCAAATGCGAAACCAGCCCAGGTAGGCCAAGCTTCGCAAATGCGAAGCCAGTGATCGCAAATGCGATAGAAGGCCATCGCAAATGCGATGCCTCTTTCGCAAATGCGAAACCTGTCCCCCAGGCCTGGGTTCGCAAATGCGAACCAAATTATCGCAATTCCCAGGCCTGCATTTTTTCGCAATTGCGAATCTTTGTTCGCAATTCCTACATCTGAGACCCAGCAAATTTTATACTTAGTCGAATTTTCATCACTTTTCACCATTGTTTCAAAACCCTAACACCATAGGCGATTTTTCAAGAGCAAACTTCATCCCAAATTACTTGTAAGTTGATTTTTACTCGATTGTTTCAATATTTAACATCATTAAACATGTTTTCCACTTGAAATCAAGGATTTTCATGGGTGAAATTTGGGTTTTTGGGTAGAACTTAGGTTTTCTATAAATTGGGGAGTTGGACCTCGATTTGTGGTTCGATTTCAAAATAAATTACATATTTGAGTTAGTGGGGGAATGGGTAACGGGTTTTGATCCGAACCTCGGGTTTTGACCACGTGGGCCCGGGGCCATTTTTGGAATTTTGGAAAAAACTTGGGAAAATCATTTTTATGCATTCAAATTGATTCATATAGTGTTTATTAAAGTAATTGAACAATTTGTGATTATATTCGAGCGAATTGGAGGTGGAACCACGAGGTAAAATGATAGTTGAGGATTAAGTGGATTTCAAGGCTTTGAGGTAAGTGTTTGGTTTAATCCTAGCTTGAGGCAATAGGAGTTGAGTCTTGTTGCTAATTGCTATGTGATCGAGTACGATGTATAGGTATGGTAACGAGTATCTATACATTGGTGTCTCGCATGACCGTGAGTCCTTATAATGTGATTACCATGACTTGGTTGTGAACTCCGTATTTATTGGAGAAATTCTATATGTTGTGAATAACATGAGAACAGTAAAATAATTATTTGATTCCTGGGAGCATTGGCTCGAATTGTGATATGAATATTGAAAGTATATGAAATGACTGGATTCTTTGGAGCGTTGGCTCAAAAATAGTACCGTGAATTATAAGATAAGAAAAGTAAGAAAAAGAAAGCATTGTTGATTATTCCCTTGTCGGGATGTTTGGTTGAACTTACTGGATTCTTTTTCCCTTGCCGGGATTTTTGTCAAATGTTTGCTTATTGTTAAGTCCCTTAATTGTGCCTGTTATTTGGGAGACCAGATTGTTAAATGATATTGAGGAGCGGGTTGCAAGCCGCAATAATGATATTGAGGATCGGGTTGTGAGCCGTAACAGTGATACCTGATAAATGGTATGGGTCGGGTTGCACCCCGCAACAGTGGTATTTATGGAGGGGGTTACACGCCGCAACTGTGATAATTGTGGAGCGGGTTGCACGCCGCAACAGTAATTGATACCATGTGTTTGTATTGAGTATTGTTCCTTGTTCATTGTGAATCTAGGTTGTTCTAGTTTGTTACTTGGGATTACTATTGATATTGTATCTCCCCATAGCATGTCTCCCCATCCCATGTTGTTAATTGCCTTGTATTCGATATCCCGTTGTATATTTATAACTGCACAGGTTTATGTGGTGTCCAGTCTAGCCTCGTCACTACTTCACCGGGGTTAGGCTAGATACTTACCAGCACATGGGGTCGGTTGTGCTTATGCTACACTTTTGTGCATTTTTGCACAGGTCCAGGTTTTGAGGAGCAACAACAGCGTTAGTGCGGGAGCAGGTTTTCATTTGCACGAGACTGAGGTAGCCTTGCAGGCGTCTGGAGGCCCGGCGTCTCATCTTTATGTTCTCTTTTAGACTGTTGCCTCATTGTTTTCGAGATGGACATCTTATATATTTCTTTCAGACTATTGTATTTAGCATATTCTTAGTAGTTCGTGAGTACTGTGATACCAAATCTTGGGTAGGGGCTATTATTGACTATTCTGCGTTTTGATTCGTATTTATAAATCAGACTTCCGCTATTGATCTTATTAAATTTCATGTTCTTTATTGATGTTATAAACTGTTGAAATAATTATTTAGTAAGGGAAAGGTAATTGAATTGGCTTTCCTAGCTACCACGAGTAGGCGCCATCACGATCCCGATGGTGGGAAATTCGGGTCGTGACAAGTTGGTATCAGAGCACTAGGTTACATAAGTCTCATAAATCACGGAAAAACTTAGTAGAGTCTGAGGGGTAGGTGCGGAGACGTCTGTACTTGTTCCCCAGAGTCTATTGAGTTAGGAAAAATCTCTCATTTGTTCTTTCTTGTCGTGCGATTTGGTTTCTCAATGCTGATTGAATTTCTACTCTGTTCTTTCGCAGATGGCGAGAACACGCGCTTCCTCGTCCACCGATCAGCAGTCCGAGTCCCAGGTATCTCCCGCTAGGGGCAGAGGACGTGGCCATGCTAGGGGCCGAGGTAAGGGTAGAGCCCAGCCACCAGTAGCAGCACCAGTGGCGGTCTGTCAGGTTGGCCTTGACGAGGAGGTTCCGGCCCCAGCCCAGACAGTTTCGGTGGGCCCAGCTCAGGTCCCAAAGGGGTTTATTGCTATCCCAGTTCTTCAGGATGCTATGGTCTGGTTGGTTGGCCTCATGGAGAGCGTCACCCGAGCAGGATTGCTCCCTGTAGCACCAACAACTTCCCAGGCTGGAGGAGGGGCCCAGAATCCTGCCGCATGTACTCCGGAGCAGGTAGCTCCCCAGACTCAGATTCCACCGGTTCAGACAGTTGTGGCAGTTCAGCCGGGGGTAGTTGCACAGGCCAGTGATGGAGCGGCTATGTCCACAGATGCCTTGTGGAGGATGTATAGGTTCACCAAGCTCTTCACTGCTACATTCAGTGGTGCTTCTTCTGAGGACCCCCGGGATTTCTTATATAGCTGCCATGAGGTTCTTCGGAACATGGTCATTGTGGAGTCCAATGGAGTTGATTTTACGGCTTTTCGTCTATCTGGATCCGCCAAGACTTGGTGGAGGGATTACTGTTTAGCCAGACCAGCAGGGGCGCCGCCTTTGATTTGAGATCAGTTTTCGGAGTTATTTCTAGAGAAGTTCCTTCCCGTTACTCAAATGGATGCTTACCGGAGGCAGTTTGAGCGCCTCCAACAGGGGTCTATGACGGTCACCCAGTATGGGACCCGATTTATCGATCTGGCTCGCCATGCCCTCATCATACTCCCCACTGATATGGAGAGGGTGGGGAGATTCATTGATGGTTTGATCCAGCCTATTCGTCTTCAGATGGCCAGGGAGGCGGGTAGTGACATTACCTTTCAGGAGGCAGCCAATGTGGCCCGGAGGATCGAGATGGTTCTGCTACAGGGGTAGTCATAGGGCAGACAAGAGACCCCGTCACTCGGGTCGATTCGGTGGTGCGTCATCTGGAGGCAGGGATTCTTATTATAGGGGTCAGCCTTATAGACCCTTTCAGTCAGCCCTACAGGCTTCGTAGGGTGTTCCAGGTGATCGTGGTTTTTGTGGGCAGTATTCCGATCAGCAGACGCTTAGTGCACCTCCAACTACCATCAGTGCACAACCTCTTCAGAGCTTTCGTGGAGGTCATTCGGGTCGTCAGGGCCTGTCTCATCGTACAGAGGGATGTTATGAGTGTGGTGAGTATGGTAACATCAGGAGAGCTTGCCTGAGACTGAGGGGTACACAGTCGCAGCAGCAGGGTCTTTGCCCCATGATTCAGGCACTAGGTGACCCACAGCCTGCCCAGCCAGCCAGGGGCGGGATAGGGATCATAGAGGTAGAGGTCGAGACCGTAGAGGTGGAGGCCGGACCGCTAGAGGTAGGGGTCAGCAGGTAGCCGATCGTCCTAGAGACACGGTTCAGGGAGGTGGGGCTGAGCCCCGGTTTATGCTTTGCCAGCCAGACCAGAGGCCGAGTCGTCAGATGTCGTTATTACAAGTACTATTCTAGTTTGTGATAGAGATGCGTCAGTGCTATTTGGCCCTGGGTCTACATATTCATATGTGTCGTCTTATTTTGCACCCTGCCTGGCTATGTCTAGTTATGCTTTGGACATATCTGTTTATGTATCTACACCGGTGGGTGACTCCATAGTAGTCGACCGGGTGCATCGTTCCTATGTGGTTATGTTTGAGAGTCTTGAGACCCGTGTTGATTTACTGCTTTTAGATATGGTGGATTTCAACGTTATTTTGGGGATGGATTGGTTGTCCCCATATCATGCTATCTTAGATTGTTACACCAAGACCGTGACCTTGGCTTTGATAGAATTGCCCTGACTAGAGTGGAAAGGGACCTCAGGTCTGCCACCCGCAGTGTTATTTCATATGTTAAGGCTCGACGCATGGTCGAGAAGGGGTGTTTAGCTTATCTGGCGTATATTCGCGACTCCAGTACAAAGGTTCCTTCTATTGACTCAATTCCTATTGTTCGGGAATTCCCTGAGGTTTCCCTTCAGACCTGCCTGGTATGCCGCCCGACAGGGATATTGATTTTTGTATTGATATGGCTCCGGGCATGCAGCCCATTCCTATTCCGCCGTATTGCATGGCCCCGCCAGAGTTGAAGGAGTTAAAGGACCAGTTGCAAGATTTATTAGAGAAGGGTTTTATCAGGCCTAGTATTTCTTCTTGGGGTACGCCGGTGTTATTCATGAAGAAGAAAGATGGTTCGATGCGGATGTGCATTGATTACCGGCAGTTGAACAAAGTGACGATAAAGAACAAGTATCCACTACCGAGGATTGATGATCTGTTGGACAAGCTTCAGGGAGCAAAGGTGTTCTCAAAGATAGACTTGAGATCTGGCTACCATCAGCTGAGGATTAGGGCGTCTGATGTCCCTAAGACAGCATTCTGCACTCGATATGGGCACTACGAGTTTTTAGTCATGTCATTTGGGTTGACCAATGCCCCAGCAGTGTTTATGGAGCTGATGAACCGAGTGTTCAGGCCATATCTAGACTTATTCGTAATAGTCTTTATTGATGATATTCTGGTGTACTTCCGCAGCAAGGAAGAACACGGGCAACACCTCATAGTTGTTCTTCAGACTCTGAAGAATAGTCAGCTATATGCTAAGTTTTCGAAGTGCGAGTTCTGGTTGAGTTCGGTTGCATTTCTAGGTCATATTGTATCAGCAGAGGGTATTCAGGTGGGCCCAAAAAAGATTGAGGCAGTTAAGAATTGGCCTCTACCAGCTTCAGTAACCGAGATTCGGAGTTTCTTGGGGTTAGTAGGTTATTACCGTCGGTTCGTAGAGGGATTTTCGTCCATTACAGCCCCGATGACCAAATTGACCTAGAAGGGTGCCCAGTTCAGGTGGTCGGATGAGTGCGAGGCGAGCTTTCAGAAGCTCAAGATAGCTCTGACCACGTCACCGATGTTGGTTTTGCCCACAGGTTCAGGGCCTTACACAGTCTATTGTGATGCTTTTCGTATTAGGCTGGGAGCAGTATTGATGTAGGATGGCAAAGTCATTGCCTATGCTTCGAGGCAGTTGAAGATCCACGAGAAGAATTATCTGGTTCATGATCAAGAGTTGGCAGCTGCTGTTCATGTTTTGAAGATTTGGAGGCATTATCTATATGGGGTGATGTGTGAGGTGTACACGGAACACAAGAGCCTTCAGTACCTGTTCAAGCAGAAGGAGTTGAATGTGAGACAGAGGAGATGGCTAGAGTTGTTGAAAGATTACGATGTTACTATCTTATATCACCCGGGTAAGGCCAATGAGGTGGCCGATGCATTGAGTAGGAAGTCCGCCAGCATGGGTAGTCTTGCTTATATACCGGTCAGCCAGAGGCCGCTTGTTTTAGATGTTCAGGCCTTGGACAATCGATTCATGAGATTAGATATTTCTGAGCCCAACAGGGTATTGGCTTGCACGGTCGCTCGTTCTTCTCTATTGGAGCGTATCCGTGATCGGCAGTTTGATGATCCCCATTTGTGTGTCCTGAGAGGCACGGTGCATCGTGGAGGTGCCACGAAGGTGACCTTAGATGATGATGGTATTTTGAGATTGCAGGGGCGAGTTTGTGTGCACAATGTTGATGGGATTCGAGAGTTGATCTTAGCAGAGGCCCATAGTTCTCGGTATTCTATTCACCCGGGTGCCGCGAAGATGTATCAGGACTTATGGCAGCATCAGAGGCCCGGTGGTTTGTTTCAGAGGATTGAGCTTCCCGAGTGGAAGTAGGAGAGGATTACCATGGATTTCGTTACTGGACTTCCGCTTACTCGGAAGAAGTTTGATGTCATTTGGGTCATTGTGGATAGGCTGACCAAGTCAGCGCACTTCATTCTAGTGGCAGTCTCGTATTCATCTGAGAGGTTAGCTGAGATTTATATCCGGGAGATTGTTCGCCTTCATGGTGTACCGGTATCCATCATTTCAGATCGGGGTACGCAGTTTACCTCGCGCTTCTAGAGAGCGATTCAGCAAGAGTTGGGCACCCAGGTCCAGTTGAGCATAGCATTCCATCCTCAAACGGACGGTCAGTCCGAGCGGACGATACAGATTTTGGAGGATATGCTCCGAGCTTGCGTCATTGATTTTGGAGGCTCGTGGGACCAATTTTTGCCTTTAGCAGAGTTCGCTTACAACAACAGCTACCAGTCCAGCATTCAGATGGCTCCGTATGAGGCGTTGTATGGTAGGCGATGTCGGTCTCCAGTCGGATGGTTTGAGCCGGGAGAGGCTCGGTTACTGGGTACAGACTTAGTTTAGGAGGCCTTAGATAAGGTCAAGATCATTCAGGACAGGCTTCGTTTGGCTCAGTCGCGACAAAAGAGTTATGCGGATCGTAAGGTCCGAGACGTGGCTTTTATGGTTGGTGATCGGGTATTGCTCCGGGTATCACCTATGAAGGGCGTGATGAGGTTCGGAAAGAAGGGAAAGCTCAGCCCTAGGTATATTGGCCCATTTGAGATTCTTGATCGAGTAAGAGAGGTGACTTATAGACTTACATTGCCACCTAACTTATCAGTCGTGCATCCAGTTTTTCATGTGTCTATGCTTCGGAGGTATCACGACGATCCTACCCATGTGTTAGACTTCAGCACTGTCCAGTTGGACAAGGATTTATCTTATGAGGAGGATCCGGTAGCTATTCTAGACCGGCAGGTTCGTCAGTTGAGATCTAGGAGTTTTCCCTATGTTCGTGTTCAGTGGAGAGGTCAGCCCCCCTGAGGCCTCGACTTGGGAGTTCGAGTCTGATATGCAGAGCCGTTATCCACATATGTTCGCCGACTCAGGTACTTCTTTCTTTTGTCCGTTTGAGGACGAACGGTTGTTTTAGAGGTGGAGGATGTGACGACCCAAAGGGTCATCACCTATTTTCTCATTTGTTCCGTGCTTCCGAGTCCTTGAAAACCTTATTTTTACTTGTCTCGATTTACGTGCGCAGTCCGGGCGCGTAGCCGGAAAGCTTTTATGTTGAAATATGTGAATTCTGTAAAAAATTTAAAGAATTTTGATATTAATATGATTAAAGTTGACTTTGGTCAACATTTTGGGCAAACGGAGCCAGACCCGGACCCGAGGTTGGATGGTCCCGGAAGGTCCGTAGAAAAATATGAGACTAGGGCATGTTCCCGGAGTCGAATTCCGAGGTCTAGAGCCCGAGGAAAAGAATTTTTTTATTAAATTGTTTTTCTGAAATTATTAAGGAAAATGGAAATGGAAATTGAATAAAAGACTATGGTATCGGGCTCGTATTTTGGTTTTGACGTCCGGTACAAGTCTTAAATATGAATTAAGCGCTTTCTGTAAAGTTTGGTCGAAATCGAACGTCATTTGACGTGTTTCGGACCTAAATATCTAAAGTTGGAAGTTTATGAAGTTTGAAA
>MU747614.1:104089-145773 GCA_026770625.1 Nicotiana glauca
TTTTTTTTTTTTTTTTTTTTCCAGCTAGTATTTTGAGATCGATTATATAATATTATTTTCCCTCAAGAAAATGCTATCGACATAAAAATTAAAAGGGTTGTTAACGCGTTTAGCCAATCAACTAATTTTTTTCCATGCCTAGTCATAATAGTTCATTTACAAATAGTCAATATAGATGGATACTCAATCTCTGGTGTTAAGAGTTATTTTATTGACATAGAAATAATAACTCTTTATTTAGTTAGAAAATTTACGGGTATTTCTGACATTTAACATGTATTAAACTACAAATATATTTTTGGTATATACGATAATGAAAAGAGAACACTAGAATAATACTAAATCTGACGCTTAAGAAATTTAAACTATTATAACAACCGTATCTTTTAATGGGAGATTTTACCGACGTTAATTTTTACATTTTTAGAGGTGCTAGGATTCGAGTTGGCACCTAACCCACCACTTAGGTTCTTAAATGGTCAACAAGGTTGACAACTATTACTGCTATTGAATAAAAAAAATATTTTTACCTTTTTTCTATCTATTTTCTTTTCTTTTAGTAATATTTGCAATTCTCAAACATTAATGCTTCGAGAGCTAACAGAGAGGTAGAGACATACCGAATAAGTATAGGGGAGAGACGATTAGACATGATATAACATTACTCCAGCTTACTAAGGACATGACCATGGATAAGAAGATGTGGAGATTAAGAATTAGGATTGTGGGTGAGGTAGCCGAACGTTGTCATTCTTTGTTACAGTAGCTTTAGTACATCACTTAGTGCCTTTCGTGAACTTTTCATATTTCTGGAGTTCTGTTATTACTTATTATTGTCCTCGCTTCAGTTTTCTAGTTTCACTACCTATTTTTAGTTTGTGTTTTAGCTGGATTGGTTTTCTAATTGGTTTGCTGGTCATTGCCCCTTCCTTTTATCTTTCCTGAGCCGAGGGTCTACCCGAAACAATATCTCTGTCTTCTTAAAGATAAGGAGTGATGACCCAAAGGATCATCTTGTGTTTTAGAATCTGAATCCGGGTTCTGAGGCCTTGAAAACCTCATTAAAGTTAATATTGAATTTTACCTTTAGGATCATTGGACGCATTTTCGGAAAGCTTTTATGTGAAATTTAAAAAAAATATTGAATTTTACCTTTAAAATTAATTAAAGTTGACTTCGGTCAACACTTTTGGTAAACGGACCCCGATCCGGACTCGTGATTTGACGGTACCGTAGGGTCCGTAGTTAAATATGAGACTTGGGACTATGCTCGAAATCGGATCCCGAGGTACCTAGCCCGAGAAATGAATTTTTGAAGAAAATTATTCGCTTGAAAGTATAAGGAGTTTTAGAAAGGGAATAATGTCCGATATCATTGGTATTGGGCCCGTATTTTAGTTCCGGAGCCAGGTACAGGTTTAATATAATATTAAGTCGTATCTGTGAAATTTGGTGAAAACCGGAAGAGATTTGATATAAATCTGACCCTTGGTTGAGAAAATAGAAATTCCAACGTTCTTAAGAATTTCATGAGTTTTGGTGTTAAATTCGTTGTTGGGAATTAGTTAGGGAATAACTGTTGTTGTCTTATTTGCTACGTGTTAGTATCGAGTACGACGTATAGGTGTGGTGGCGAGTATCTATACGTTGGTGTCGAGCATGCAAGTGAGTCTTATACTGTGACTGTTGTAACTCTTAATATGTACTGTGCTTAAATTGATGATTATCCATGTTGAACAAGATTTATGATATTTTCTTGGTAATTGACCATTCTTGAGTATTGATTCAAGTTGAGGCTTATTTTGTGAAGTTAACTGTTGAAACGAGATTGGTTATAGCTGATTCCCTTGCCGGGATGTTGTTGTTTTCATTGTCGATTCCCATGCTGGGATGTTATTGTTTCTATTATTTGGGTGAGGAAGAGTGTAAAATACAAAGGTGATGTCGTGCACGATATTGTGAGTGTTAATGCACAAATGATGATGCCATTCCTTATTCAATGAGTGTTAATGCACGAAGGGTGATGTCGTACCGTTTATGATGATTTCTATGGTGGGGATGAGAGTAAAAACATGAAAGTTGATGCCGTGCACTTGTACTATATTATGCTTTGTGTTGGTTCAAAGTTTATATTTACCTTACTTCTTTGCTTTATTACTGTCAGAATTTGATATTTCCCTCAGCATGTTTCCCTTTCCCGTCTTTATCTGTTCAATTCTGTTATTGCTGTTTATCATATATGATTTAACTGCACAAGTTTATATGATTGTCGTGTCCTAGCCTCGCCACTACTTCGTCGAGGTTAAGCTCGACATTTACTAGTATATGAGGTCGGTTGTACTGATACTGCACTCTGCACTTTCTGTACAGACTTCAGTACTAGACCACGTGAGTAGTGTTGAGGTTGCTGCCTTCAGTCCATGGGAGACCCAAGGTAGATCTGCCGGCGTCCGCAGACCTTGGAGTCCCCCTTCCCCCTATTTTGGATTATGTGTCTCTTTCCATTTCGAGAATAATCGTAATTCTTTTAAACCAGTATTAGTAGAACTTATTAGACGTTCGTAAATTAAGACACCAGATTGATGGGGTAGACATGTATTTGAGTATTTGAAATTGTTATAACACTTCCTCATCTTATATTTGTTTAGCTTTAGTTACTATTTATTTCTGTTTGGTTTAATTGTTAATGTGTTAAAACTATAATTGTTGGCTTGCCTAATATTCAAGAGTTAGGCGCCATCACGATCCAAGTAGTAGGAAATTCGGGTCGTGACAAATTAGTATCAGAGCACTAGGTTGCCTAGGTTTCACAGTTCACAAACAAGCTAGGTAGAGTGTGAGGGATTGGTACAGAGATGTTTGTGCTTATCCTAGAGGCTACAGAGTTTAGGATAACTTCACATATATTCTTCTCTGTCGTGCGATTTGACTTCTCAATTCTAATTGAACTTCTACTCTATTATTTCATAGATGAACAGAACATGTACCACTTCATCCGCTGATCAGTAGCCCGAGCCCCTAGTGGCAGCTCCCACGATGGGCACATGAGGAAGCAGAGGTCATGCTAGGGGTAGGGTTCAACCTAGAACTCGAGAAGCAACACCAACGGTGGAGCCTCAGTGGAGTTTGATGATGAGGTTTCGACCAAGACCGTTCCAGCAGGGCCAACTCAGGTTTCAGAGGGGTTCATCGCTACCCCGGTACTTCAGGATGCTTTGGTCCGTCTAGTGGGCCTTATGGAAAGTGCCACTCAGGTATGCATACTTCCTGTGGCACCAGCTGTCTCTCGGGATGGGGGAGGAGCACAAACTCCTACTACTCGCACTCCGGAGAAAATGGCTCCCCAGTTCCAGACTCTAGCAACTTAGCCAGTAGGAGTAGCTCAGCCAGTTGTTGCGGCTCAGACCGCTGGTGGATCATCTATGTCTTCTGAGGCTTTGTTGAGGTTGGATAAGTTCACCAAGCTTTTCCCAGTTCATTTCAGTGGGGCAGCTTCTGAGGGCCACTAGGATTATCTTGACTACCGCCATGAGGTGTTGCAGAAAATGGGGATAGTAGAGACCAATGGGGTCAACTTCACTGTATTCCAGATAATAGGGTCTGCCAAGAGATAGTGGAATGATTTTTTGTTGACTAGACCAATTGGTTTGCCTACCTTAACTTTGGAACAGTTCTCTCATCTATTTCTCGAGAAGTTTCTTCTTGTCACTCAGAGAGAGGATTACCACAAGTGATTCGAGCATTTTCAGTAGGATTCTATGATTGTCACCTAGTACGAGCCTAGGTTTGTTGATTTGGCTCATCATGCTCTTCTTATACTCCCCACCGAGAGAGATAGAGCGGGGTGGTTCATCGAGGGACTCGCTCAGCCTATCAGATTGCAGATGGCTAAGGAGAGGGGTAGCGAGATTTCTTTTCAGGATGCGGTCAATGTGTCCTGGCGAGTTAAGGTAGTTATAGCTCAGGGGAGTGGTCAGGGGTTTGACAAGAGGCCTCATTATTCTGGTAGGTTCAGTGGTGCCTCCTCTGGAGGAAGGGGTTCTTTTGGTAGGGGCCATTCTCCCAGGCCATTCCATTCAGCACTTCAGACTTCTCACAATGCTCCAGGTGGTCGTGGTTCTCATATGCAATATTCTGATCAGTTACCTTATAGTGCATCACCAACTCCTATTAATGAACCTTAGCTCCAGAGTTTTCAGGGTGGTTATTCAGGTTGTTAGGGTCAGTTTTAGGTCAGCAGTCCCACCAGTCGAGGACTTGTTATACTTGTGGCGATCGAGGCACATTGCTAGATGTTGCCCTCAAGCATCAAGCAGTTCTCAGCATCAGGGTTCTCGTGCCATAGTTCAGGCATCGAGTGTTCCACTGCTTGCTCGGCCAGCTAGGGGCAGGGATTAGGCAGCTAGAAGTGGAGGTAGATGTTCTAGAAGTGGAGGTCAGGCCGCTCAGCCAGCAGGAGGCCATTCCAGGGATGTAGTTTAGAGTGGTAGGGCGCATCCCCGATATTATGTATTCCCAGCCAGACCTGAGACTGAGGAATCCGATGCCGTTATCATAGGTACGATTTCAGTTTGCAGTAGAGATGCTTCAGTTCTATTTGATCTAGGGTCTACATACTTCTATGTGTCATCTTATTTTGCTACATATTTGGTTGTGCCTTGTGATTCTTTAAGTGCTCGAGTATTTATGTCCACACCGGTGGGTGATTCTGTTATTGTAGATCGTGTCTATCACTCGTGTGCAATTATTATTGGGGGTCTAGAGACCCGTGTAGACCTTCTACTTTTGGATATGGTTGATTTTGATATCATCTTAGGGATGGATTTGCTGTCACCTTATCATGCCATACTGGGCTATCACGCGAAGACTGTGACCTTAGCCTTGCTGGGATTGCCTCCATTGGAGTGGAGAGGGACTTCTGGTCATTCTACCAGCAGGTTTATCTATTATATGAAGGATCATCGTATGGTCGAGAAGGGGCGTTTGGCTTATTTGGTTTATGTCTGCTATTCTAGTGCTGAGGTTCCTTCTATGGATTCTGTGCCAGTTGTTTGGGAGTTTCCTTCTATGGATTATGTACCAGTTGTTCAGGAGTTTCCCAAGGTATTTCCTTTGGACCTGCCGGGATGCCACCCGATAGAGATATTGACTTTTGCATTGATTTGGCTCCAGGCACTCAGCCCATTTCTATTCCGCCATATCTTATGGCCCCGGCAGAGTTGAAAGAATTGAATGAACAGTTGCAAGATTTGCTTGATAAGTGCTTTATTGGACCTAGTGTCTCACTCTGGAGTGCGCCGGTGTTGTTTGTTAAGAAGAAGGATGGGTCGATGAGGATGTACATAGATTACCAGTAGTTGAATAAAGTCACCATCAAGAACAAGTACCCATTACCGATAATTGATGATTTATTTGATCAACTTCAGGGTGACAAAGTGTTTTCAAAGATTGATTTGAGGTCTGACTACCATCAGTTGAGAATTAGGGCATTTGATGTCCATAAGACAGCTTTTCGCACTCGGTACGTGCATTATGAGTTTTTAGTGATGTCATTTGGGTTGACAAATGTCCCAACAACATTTATGGATTTGATGAACTGAGTGTTCAAGCTCTATCTGGATTCCTTTGTGATTTTTTTATTGATGATATCTTGATCACTCCCGCAGCAGAGAGGAGCATAAGCAGCATCTTCGAGTCGTTCTTCAGACTCTGAGGGACAAACAGTTATATGCTAAGTTTTTGAAATGTGAGTTTTGGTTGAGTTAAGTTTTATTCTTGGTTCATGTTGTATCAGCAAAGGGTATTTAGGTGGATCCTAAGAAGATTTAGGTAGTTAAGGACTGGCCTAGACCCACACCATCTACAGAGATCCGGAGTTTTTTGGGTTTGGCAGGTTATTATTGTTGGTTTGTGGAGGAGTTTTCATCCATAGCAGCCCCAATAACCAGGTTGACCCAGAAAGGTACCTCGTTCAGGTGGTCGGACGAGTGTGAGGCGAGCTTTCAGAAGCTCAAGACAACTTTAACTATGGCGTCGGTGTTGGTATTGCCCACAGGTTCAGGGCCATATATAATATATTGTGATGCATCTCGTATTGGACTTGGTGCGATGTTGATGCAGAATGGAAAGGTTATTGCATATGCTTCACGACAGTTGAATATCCATGGGAAGAATTATCCAATTCATGATTTGGAGCTAGTAGCCATTGTTCACGTGTTGAAGATTTGAAGGCATTTTTTATATGGCGTGTCGTGTGAGGTGTTCATGGACCACAAGAGTTTGCAATACCTGTTCAAGCAGAAAGAGATAAATTTGAGGCAGAGGAGGTGGTCGGAGCTATTAAAAGACTATGATATCACCATCTTATATCATCCTGGGAAGGCTAATGTGGTGGCCGATGCTTTGAGCAGGAAGTCAGCCAGTATGAGAAGCCTTTCGTATATTTCGATCAGTGAGAGACCGCTTGCTTTAGATTATCAGGCTTTAGCCAATCAGTTTGTAGGTTGGATGTGCCCAGCCATGTTCTAGCTTTCATAGTCACTTGTTCTTTATTATTTGAGCGTATCAGAGATTGGTAGTATGATGATCCTCATTTGCTTGTCCTTAGAGACACAGTGCGGCATGGAGGTGCCAAGCAAGTTGCAGTTGAAGATGATGGAGTTATATGATGCAGGGTCGAGTTTGTGTGCCTAATGTGGATGAACTTTGTGAGTTAATTCTAGAGAAGACCCATTGTTTTTCGTATTCTATTCATCCGGGTACCGCTAAGATGTATCAGGACTTGCGACAGCATCATTTTCGAAAAGCTTTTATGTGAAATTTAAGAAAAATATTGAATTTTGCCTTTAAAACTAATTAAAGTTGACTTCGGTCATTGTTTTTGGTAAACGGACCCGAATCCATGATTTGACGATTCCGTAGGGTCCGTATTAAAATATTGAACTTTGGCGTATGCCCAGAATCGGATTCCGAGGTCCCTAGCCCGAGAAATAATTTTTTGAAGAAAATTGTTTGCTCGAAAT
This sequence comes from Nicotiana glauca, assembly GCA_026770625.1. NCBI lineage: Eukaryota > Viridiplantae > Streptophyta > Magnoliopsida > Solanales > Solanaceae > Nicotiana > Nicotiana glauca. The sequence continues at coordinate 111,112 of MU747614.1, forward strand.
ATAAGGAGTTTTGGAAAGGGAATAGTGTGCGATCTCGTTGGTATCGGTCCCGTATTTTAGTTTAGAATCCCAATACAGGTTTGATATAGTATTTAAGTCGTATCTGTGAAGTTTGGTAAAAAAACGAAAGAGATTTGATATAAATCAGACCCTTGGTTGAGAAAATAAAATTTACAATGTTCTTAAGAATTCATGAGTTTTGGTGTTAAATTGGTTGTTTAAGATGTTATTTTGGCGATTTGATCGCAAGAACAAGTCAGTATGATATTTTTAGACTTGTGTCCATATTGGATTTGGAGCCCCGATGACTCGGGTGAGTTTTGGATAGGCCACATAGTGAGTTTAGACTTAGAAAAAAATTCTATTGCATCTGGTATTTTGTTGCAGGCTCTGATCTCGCAATCGCAAGGTTAGACTTTGCAATTGCGAGCCTCACAGGCTTGGCAATTACGAGGGCCTTATCGCAATTATGAAGATGCCCCGCCCAGCATAGTTCGCATTTGCGAAGTCAACATGGGGGTCAACCTTCACAATTGCGACAAAAACAGACATTGCAGCAGTTTCACATTTGCGAAGCCTATCTCGCGATTTCGAGCTTCGCAATTGCGAAGCTCATATTGCAAATGCGACATTTACAACTGATCAAAACATCACTTAGACAAGATTTTGAACTCATTTCTTAAATTTCCAAACCCTAAACTCCCATAGGCGATTTTTCAAAGGAGAGTTCTTCCCCAGATCACATGCAAACGATTTCTAACTCATTTTTTTCAATCTATTTCATCTTTTTACGCTATTTTATATCAATATATAGGGTAATTCATGGGAAATTGGGTATTTTGGGTAGAATTTAGGGATTTAGACCTCCAATTGGGGAGGATTTCAAAAACCAATTGCATATTTGGGTTCGTGGGTAAATGTGTAATTGGATTTTGGTTTGAACTTCGAGTGTTGACCAAGCGTGCCCGAGGTCGATTTTTGATTTTTGGGAAAAACATTGGGAAATCTATAATCTCATACATTAGAATTAGTTTATTTATCATTAATTAGTGTTAATTAGTTAATTATGCATAGATTCAGGCAGTTTGGAAGTGGAAATCAAAGGAAAAGCGATAATTGAGGCTTGACTTTTGGCCATGGCATCGAGATAAGTGTTTGGTCTAACCTTAGCTTGAGGGAATAGGTGTTGTTGTCTTGTTTGCTACGTGTTAGTGTTGAGTACGATGTATAGGTGTGGTAATGAGTATCTATACGTTGGTGTCGAGCGTGTAAGTGAGTCTTATACTGTGACTGCTGTAACTCTTATTATGTACTGTTCACGCTTAAATTGATGATTATCCATGTTGAACAAGACTTATGATATTTTCTTGGTAATCGACCGTTCTTGAATATTGACTCAAGTTGAGGCTTATCTTGTGAAGTTAACTATTGAAATGAGATTGGTTATAGCTGATTCCCTTGCCGGGATGTTATTGTTTCTATTGTTGATTCCCTTGCCGGGATGTTATTGTTTCTATTATTTGGGTGAGGAAGAGTGTAAAAAACAAAGGGTAATGCCGCACACGATATTGTGAGAGATTCAGTGAGTGTTAATGCATGTAGGGTGATGCCTTGTCACGATTATGACAGAGTAAAAATACGAAGGGTGATGCCGTGCCGTTTATGATGATTTATATGGTAAGGACGAGAGTAAAAGCACGAAGTGTGATGTCGTGCACTTCTTACTGTGTTATCCTTTCTGTTGGTTCAAAGTTGATATTTACCTTGCTTCTTTACTTTATTACTGTCAAAATTCGATATTCCCCTAAACTTGTTTCCCTTTCCCGTCTTTATCTGTTCCATCCTGTTATTGCTGTTTCTCGTATATGATTTAACTGCACATGTTTATATGATTGTCGTGTCCTAGCCTCGTCACTAATTCGCCGAGATTAGGCTCGACACTTACCAGTACATGGGGTCGGTTGTACTGATACTGCACTCTGCACTTTTTGTGCAGATTTCGGTGCTGAACCACGTGAGTAGTGTTGAGGTTGCTGCCTACAGTCCATGGGAGACCCAAGGTAGATCTGTCGGCGTCCGCAGACCCTGGAGTCCCCCTTCCCCCTATTTTGAATTATCTGTCTCTTTCCATTTCGAGTACAGTCATAATTCTTTTAAACCAGTATTTGTAGAATTTCTTTGACGTTTGTAAATTGTGATACCAGATCGATGGAATAGACATATATTAGAGTATTTGAAATTGTTATAACACTTCCGCATCTTATATTTGTTTAGCTTTAGTTACTATTTATTTTTGTTTGGGTTAATTGTTAATGTGTTAAAACTGTAATTGTTGGCTTGCCTAGCATTCAAGAGTTAGGCGCCATCACGATCCCGATGTTGAAAAATTCGGGTCGTGACATAGGAGTAAGGTTTGCGTACACACTATCCTCCCCAAATCTCACTTGTAGAATTACACTAGGTTTTTTGTTATTGTTGTTATTGCTGTTGTTGTTTTTGGTGGTGGTGATAAAAATTACACGCGGTGCCCTATTTGGTCGCCCCATCTAACATATATACATTTTTTTTAAAAGTTTTAACTTGTACCCACTTTCAAAATAATTTCAGCCCCATTTCTCCTCCTCCTCTTCTTCTTCTTCTTCTTCTTCTTCTTCTTCTTCTTCTTCTTCTTCTTCTTCTTCTTCTTCTTCTTTCTTCTTCTACTGTTGGTGCTGCTATGAAACTTCAGTTCATGGGAATGATTGCCATAAGTATGTTTATCAAAATATTTTAAAATAAATTATAAATAACTTTCTAAAGTGAGTACGTACATGTATGTAAAAGTAAGTCCATTTCCTTTAATTCATATTCTATTAATTTTTTTGGATTCAGCTTTGTACATTATCAATGCATTTTAACTTGTTGTGCTCAATCATTATCTAGTTTTTTAAGTTACTAATTATACTTATGATAAACTTATTATCTGTATAAAAAATTAATTACATGATAACATAAAATATGCTGAAGTTCAACAAATATAGAACAAAACTTCAGTTAAAACATGCTGAAGTTCAGCAAATAGAGAACAAAACTTCAGCTACTAGAATGCTTAAGTTCAGCAATTACAAACAAAAAATTCAGCAAATAGAGAACAATACTTCAGCTACTATGCTTAAGTTCAGCAATTATAAACAAAAATTTTAGCACACTTGGTTCAGCAATTTTTGCTACTTCAAGCCCGTATATTAGAATGCTGAAGTTTGAGTGATTGTCTTTGCTACTTCAGGCCCGTATGCTAAAGTTATGCAAAAAAGTGGGTACGTTTGCAATTTTTTTTACAAAGCGAACACAAATTGAAATGTGACCCAAAAATAGATATAGATGCAAATGCCCCTTGTTGTTGTTGTAGTTGTAATTATCACAGTGGCCCTACTATACATCTCCAATATAAACTGAACACACGAAAATTCTGTCAAATATTATCTTAACACTTTTTTTCTTTTCTATTTTGTAAGTACAAAGAATAAAGAGTAAAAACGTCCCCTGGCTCCAAATGCGACATTAACTAGTGGATAACCACTTCACAAAAAATACGAGCTTTGGTTTGGGATTATTCTCCAATTTCGAAAAAGGCTTAATTAACCTAATAATTAAACTTATAAAGTGTAATTAATTAAAGGGATTACTTCGTAACTAAGATGCTTAGGAGAATACTTTATGCTAATTAAGATGCTTAATCATCTTTCCCAAGGTTGTATCACACAAAAGTGTTTAACACATTTATGTTCACTGAAAAATCGACGGTAATGTTGGTTCCCTCCTAACTCCACCACAATAATAAAGGAGCAATAATATTTTCTAGTACGATATTATCGTTGAGTCAAATCATAGCAAATAGTTCACACATCGGTTTTGCATTAAAAACAACAGTATATTTTCATACGATGTTGTTGCTGAGTCAAATTACAACTGACAAAATAAGCAATAGCAATAAATATTGCAAAATCGATGGTAATGTTGGTTAACTCCTGACTCCACCATTATAAATAAAGGAGCAATAATATTTTCCAGTACGATATTGTCGTTGAGTCAAATCATAACAAATAACACATCGATTCTACATTAAAAATAGCAATATATTCTCGTACGATAATGTTGTTGCTGAGTCAAATCATGACTGATAGATTATCGTGATCGTGTCAATTATCGAATAAGTATACGCGTAAATGTTACTTTGAAGATGCTCCACCTGTAAGATGTTGTTGTTGAGTGAAATCAGGACGGACAGATTATCATGATTATATCAATTAATCAACTAATTGAAACCTGCAACACTTTGTGCTGGTCGATTCATGCTGAGATGGCATTACTTGACATATAATTTGCAATTATTCCTTCAAATTTTGGCAGATCTTAACAAGTTTAACAAATATAAATTTTAATTTGCCTACATAGATATGATAATGTTTTATTTATATGACCTTTTAAAGGAGACGCAAAGAAACAGATGGAAAGGAAGTTCTTTAAAACCTTTTATTTATACATATCCAACTGCTTAGCACAATAATGAACTTCAGTTGATCTTTTCAATGGGAATCAATAGTAGTTTTTTAAATTTATAACGATAGAGCTAAATTTTTTTTGCAAAAATGGCCGTTTCATTTACAAATTTGCTTAATAAATTCGAGTTGTAGATCATAATTAATAGGGAAATCTACATTGTATAATTGCTCCTAAAAATAATATTATGTAAAATATATATTAAAATGTTAATGTATAATATACATATTTTATATATAATCAATGTATATATATTTAACTAGCGAATATAATTATTTTTGGCGGACCGGCTAAATATATAGTGAAAATAGCACGGGCTAGCCAGTTTTTGGATTGATAATCGAAAAAAAGTAAGCGTTTGCAAAGTTATTGAAAAATAACCACTAATTTAGCTGAAACATGAAAAGTTCCAGCATAAACTAGCATAATAAACTTTCAGCATATTATGTTGAAACTCCAACACATTATGAAATTCCAGCACATTATGCTGGAATCTCACGTACAGAAAAATTCGAACTCCAACATATTATGCTGGAACTTTTCCAAATTTTTAACAGTATTTTTGTTCAATTTTTTCTTTATATGAAAAAGTGATAAAATATCGATTAGTTTTAAAACCGTAACTATTTTTCAATTATTTTTGATTTTTTCCAAATATATAAGGGATTTTTTCCTAGTAATACTATAATAAAGACTTTATTACAAATTTTCTCTAGGTTTAGTAGTTTTCACCAATGTTTTAGAAGGCGGGGGCGAGAGGCGAGGTGTTTTACCTCTAGCGAGGCGAGACATAAACCATGAGACATGAGGCGTAAGTTCGATGGATCTTTAAATTTTACTAATCTCAAGAATTTTAAGATAGTACAAAATAAAAAATAATTATAAAAATTACATCAAAATTACAAAATTATAATAAGTAATCTATTTAAAATATTTATAAATTACAATTCAACTATGAATAATACGAAAAGTATGACATATATCATAATATGCAAATTAGTTGCAACGCCGTTACAACTCAAACATCAAAGTAATGGATTCGATATGAGATCTTATATGTATCTCTTAAGGAATAACAAATCTTGAAAGAATTTCAATATTATAATTTGATATTTTACTTAAAATACTCCTTTTATTTAATGTGATTTCTATTTGAAAGAGAATTTATGTTAAAGTATAATTCACAATTTAAGTATGATTATCTAGCATAATTTATTTTTAAATTTTAGTAAGTTAATAAACTGACACATAATTCATCATACAATATCATAATAGCTAATTATTTGTAAATAGTTACTAGCTAACGTTGATATATTAAATTAATAAGTACTGTATCTTGTAAACGAAAAAAAATAATATTTAGAAAAATATTTATAAAAAAATTATGGACTATTATATATTAAAGACATAACAAAAGTTAATAAATAAATACTTTCGAAAAGAAAAATTTATTTAAAATTTACTATCATAGCAGTCTTAGTTCATAACGTGGAATAATTTTTATTTTAATTATGACATAAAATACTTTCAACTTAATGATTTATGATTAAGAAAAAAGTAATTATGAATAGTCAGCGATTTGGTAAGAAAATTCGAGGATTTGCAAGTTTATTTACATACAATTGCATAAAGTTCTATTAGGCGAGCCCAAGCGTTGGGCGTGTCCGGGGCGTTAGCCCCGGTAGCTGAGGCGTAAGTCTCACGGTACTAAGCCCCACACATAAGTCCAGGGGCGTTTTACGAGTGCTCCGCCCGAGGCGAGTCTCGGGTGAGTCCCAATTCTGCCTTTTAAAACAGAGGTTTTCACCACATACCCTAATTTCTTAAACAATTTTTATACAATTTGTATATTAACTTTCCAAGTCCGTAGGTTTTAAATACTACCGTAACATACGCGTTCAGTTACAAGCGATGTATGTAGGATTCATCTACCTCAAATCCCTCAATTTTCGCTCAAAATAATTAATATGGAACCTAAATAAAGATAATAATATGTTTTTATTATAGTATAACTAGTAAATATCCCAATATATAATTTGCTTGTTAATACTTGAAGCCCATTTGCGGAAGTCAGATTAACATGACAGAGAAATCCAAAGGGGTACTAGGTTGTCTGCCATGATTTTAATATCTAATATCTAAGCCCCACTTCTGCCAATTTATCGGATTAATTATTCATGAGTTGTCGTAGCCTGATCTGTTGTTGGAATTTTAGATATACAATACACATACTTGTATATTTTGACAAATGAATCACAACTTCCAATCAAATTTAAGCTAGAATCTTGCAAGGAAACCAGTATTTTTCAGATTTAATATTATATCATATTTAATGAATTTCTCAAAAGCTATTGAGTTCGAGCAAGTCCGTAACGGAGCTTCTAGCTCTGACCCTGACCCATCTCCCACGCCACAAAACACCTTCATTACCAGTCACCATTGCACGAACTACCGTTAGCCACTTCCACCAACTATAACCATCGTTAGAGACAATTTCACAATGAATTTCTAGTCTTTCAAACTTGAAGAACCTCAAATTTGAGGTAAAAATAGCATGATATAGCCAGTTTTCGGACTGGTCATTCAAAACTAGCCAGCGTTTACCAAGTCAATGAAAAATAGCCACTATTTTGCTGTAACAGAGACCGCTCCAGCATAATATACTGGAGTTTGGTGCACCTATGTATGAACTCCAGCATATTATGCTGGACCGGTATACGTTGCTGGCTCCAGTATAATATACTAGAGACTAGAGCACCAGTGCTCCAAACTCCAGTATATTATGCTGGATCGGTATACTTGCTGGAACTCCAGTATATTATGCTGGAGTTCTAGTGTACTTATGTTGGAACTCCATCATATTATGCTGGTCCAACATACTTATCCTGGAACTCCAATATAATATGCTGGAGTTCAAGTATACTTATGCTGGAACTTTAGCATAATATACTAGCGTATTTTTTGGGTTTTGAACAGTGTTTTCTCTCAAATTTATCTTTACATGAAAAATGGCTAAATTTTGATTACTTTTGAATCTGGGCTAAATCTGGCTATTTTTAAATGGAATTTTTACCTCCTATAGCAAATGCTAACATCTTATTTATTTTAAATAAGTACCATTTAAAAAAATTATATTCTATAGATACCATTTAAGGTTTATAGCAAAATATTTAATTTTGCTTACCTCCTAGTCCTAAGCCACTAAATACGCTAATCAATTACACTATTTTCTTTCTCTATCTACTTTGATATATCTCATTCTCTTCCCCTATCTCATTAAAATTTCCGATCTCCTCCTCCTTCCACCGAATTTGTGCAAAGCCCACTTCAAAAATTGCTCCGGCTCCGCATCCGACGACTGCAACGGTATATTCCTACAGTATGTTTTCACTTCCGGATCCAAAATCAAACTCTACGACCCTAAAAATCAACCTTACAAGGAATGCAACAGTATTTTGATTGTTTTCGGAAAATTCCAATTTTGATAAACTCCAAGGCTGTGCTTTCTGATGTGTAATTTCGGTCATTGCTGAATGTATTTAGAGATTCTTCTTCCTCCATATGGAATATTAAACACTAAACCCTTCCGTTGCAATTACAATTGCAGAAGATCTTCCTTGCTTGCCTTCAAGAACTTCGAACAATTGATCTTTATCAAAGATTGTGAATTTCTCTTTGATAGCGTCCTTAAGAGATAGCCAGATTCTTCGTCCTTACGTTGCAATTACAATGGCAGAACATTATCACTTTGTATTTTCATGTATTTCATTGTATTTATTATCTTTTTTTCGTTGTAATTCAATATATCTCGTTGTATTCCATGTATCTCATTGTATTCACTGTCTTTTTTTTCTCATTGTGTTTCAATGAATCCCACTGTATTATATGTATTTCATTGTATTCACTGTCTCGCTATATGCCATGAATGTATTCATATTTTTTTTAATTGATATAATTTATGTATTTAGATGTATTATATAATTTCTCTGAAGATTGCTATATTTTTGGGTATTTTTCAGTGGAGAATCTTTTTTATAACTGAAATATAAAATTTGTGTGTTATAATTGAGTTTGTTGAGTTATATTAGGAGTATATTATGTAATTGATTCACTTTCTGTTTTAAAAACAGTGTAATCCCCTATTTCACGCCGCGAATACAATCGAATACAATAATTTGTCCAGCTGTAATCCCATGTTTCACTCCATAAATACAGTCGAATACACTTGAATACAACAACTGATTAGCTGGACTTCCGTGATTTACGCTTATTTTTGCTACTGTATTCATGAATGCAATTGCTTAAATACATCAAATACATCTTATAATCACAGAAAAGGTATCTATAATCCGTAATATAGCAACTGGTATCTATAGATGGCTAATTACTACTAAAAAATAGTGCTTTATGAAAATTTTCCTTTTTAAATTTCTCCCAAATTTGAGGCTTTACATATGTAAAAGTTAAGCCCATTAGTTATCCATTTTCTAAATGTATAATATGATTCATATCCATATTTGACCCATTTTTAAAAAGGGAAAATCTCACTTTATACCTATTAGGGCCAAACTATTTACCTTTTAATACTCATCCCCAAACTATTTACCCTACCTACTCAGTCGGCCCAATCTATTTACCCGGCCCCTATATTTCACGCGGCCCAATCTACCCATCTCTCCCTTATCTTCGATCCAGCCCATTCTTCCCACGATCTACCCATCTCTCTCATTTCAGCCCATTCTTCCCACGCTTTCCTTCTTTCTCTATCAGTTAACAGAGTACACTTTCCATAACTCCATAGCCAACCGATGAGAACGCAAAAGTGAAACACATTTGAGTTGTAATTTTTTTCTTCCGATTCCGTTCAATCTCTTCGTCTAGTACCTAATTTTGGGTGACATTTTTGCTTTGGGTGAATTTTTTGCTTCTGAAAGTACATTTTAGTGAAAGTGGGTTTTCAAAATCATAGGATTTTTATGTTTTCCTTTGTACTTTTGTGAATCAATGTCTATGGGTTGTTGTTTTCTCTATGGGTCGGAAGAGTTGTGCGCATAAATGGTGGCGCTTTGGACAATATCATTCTTCAAAACAAGTAGCTGCTGAATCCGTTGCCTCAGCCATGTCTGGGCCTAGTTTTTCCTTATTTTCTGATTCTCAGTCTCCACTTAGTCGTAACCCTAGCAGTAGTCAGGTTGAAAACACAACTGAAAATATAGAATTAGAGGGTGGAAAAGGCAAAAATATTAATGCTGCGTCAGTCGATGAAACTACCTACCTGTCATTAGCCGACACAAATTTCGAACCAATCATAGGAGGTGTTTCTGTGAATGATAAGGGAAAAGGTAAAGTTGTTGAGGATTCTTAGTTGGGGGGAAGCCGACGTGAATCCGCGCCTGAAACAGAGACTCAACCAGTAGATGTTAATTGTAGCGATGATTCTCAGTTAAAGAAGAGAAAAATTGGTGTCGCACCCAAGAAGGTAATTTTCTTACAATTATGATCTTTGCGATTTTTAATGTATAGTACATTGTTATTTTTTGATTTCCTGTTATGCTTTTGTATTATATTATAGTTATAGTCAGTTGTGTTAATTTTTTGAATTAAATAGACAGATTAAATTAATGTTCTGCTTGAGGTTTAAAAAAATGGTCGCCGATTCACTAGTGCTGTCAATCAGTAGCTGTTGTTGTCAACCAAATTTATTGAAGCCAGAGCTGCTCTGTGTGATTTTTGATTTTCAACTTTGTATTAGATGATTTTGTACATGATCTAGTGTTTAGGCCAATTGATAGTGGTGGTGAGAAGCAAGTATGGAAGGAATGAGACCGTGTAAGTTATGTGTGCATAATGAGCTTTTCTTTATAGGTGGCATGATATGGATGGGGTCAATGTGCAGAAGCCCCACGACCTTGGCTGGTGACCACCACTGGCATTGATTATAGGCTGGCATCGAGGTGGAGTGATCATGTATGGGGCGTTTTCTGAATAACACCCATTGTCCCTTTTGAACTATCTGAAGAATCCCTTAACCTTAAGTAATAAGTTAGGAAATGATTGACTTATTTTCTAATGAAAATGATTTGTTGAATTGGTGCTAAGTAGTAGACATAAAAGATGCTAGGTACTCAGTTACATGATTGACATAGTACTTGAGTCTGGAAGGGGGAGGCAATGCTATTGGGTTAAAGAAATCTTTTGCTCAGAAAGCATGTCCATCAATGAGTGGCCCATTATTTTAAATTTTGTAAGGAGATCGGCAGTCACTAGGTAGGCAAAATTTAGTTTCAAAAGCTTGAAGATGCTCTTCACAGCTAGTTACGAATCATCCTGAAGCTCTGTGTCTTTCTACTCCTATGTTTGTTTGACAAAGGTTTCCTTGCATATCCTAAGAGCCAAGTGTGATGTTAGCTTTTAGATACTTCTTAAGAACCAATATCTCCCACTTACCTTGGATTAGGAATCAGCTTCTATTTTTGACTTTAGACTGTCATTCCGATGGAAAGAGGGGTTCCCTTATTTTAACAGTTAACTATACTTGCTGCTTTTATGTTTCCTTCATAGCAATTCACCAGATTGTTTGGTGGTATCATGTGATGGTAGTCGATAGTGAGTGAAAATGAATGTTTTTACAGCTAAATCTGCTATATGTCCCCCATCCAGAATTTGCTGGTTATGCAGAGTTAGCAACTTGAATAAGCAGTATTAGAGGGAATCTGACGAGTTTAAGGCACATAATGAATCACCTTATGAAGAAGCTGGCAGGCTAAGTTGAGCTTTTTTTGTTATTCACAATCTAAACCTGTGAGAAAGACACTCACCCTAAGGTTGTAAAACTTGTATAATTTCTGGTGCATGCAGCAACTCTTTTGACTTCTAAGGTCTTCTTCTAAAAAATTGCATTTATGTTCTTTATCTGATTGTTGCGTAACTGGTGTTTTGTTGCAGTGGCAATGGCACGCATGATGTTTCCCATAGAAGTTTGGTGCCTATAGACATAGTGTATGTGTGTTATGTGATAGTTTTTATAGTTATAGACAGTTGTTAGAACAATCCCGTACAACTATTTACCCTGTTAGTATAGCTATATACTATCATATACTTCTAGATCTTTTTTTAGCTGTCTTCGCTATTTGTTTTTCCTTTAATAATAGTAGTATCGTACATGATCTTGAAAATACTTTATAGCTGCATTCCTTTTTGCTTTTTCTCTTTATTCCTATCTGTTATGTAATAGTAGTATAGTCGTTTGTAGTTGCCGAAAATTAGTCAGTATAATTGTATACCCTGCTGGTATAATTATATGTCGTGTTGGTATCATATGGTAGTTGTGATATTTTTAGTTGGTTTAATGCATTTTAAGTGAATTCTATTTTTGAAATTATTTTATATAAACATGTTTTGCAGTGTTGGGATTTCCTTGTGCCTATTGACTTAGATTATAAACCAAAGGTTGATTGGGATACCAACTGCCATGTTATTCATCAATTAAAAGCGAATTTATCAAAAAGGCAACTTCGACTGTTTAAGAAAACATGCTTTGGCTATTTTTTGGATCTGCCACCAGTGGTTGTGCAGATTCGGGTTATGCACCATTTGGTTATGAGAGAAGTACATCATGAGGTGAAAAATGAGATGCGGTTTGTAGTGAATGATTCTAGGTTGCTGTTTGTTTTGTGTGAATTTGCACTTGTTACTGGGTTGAAATGTAAGGGTGATACAAGTATAGAGAGCATAACAGAGAATAGGTTGATTTTAAAATATTTTGGGACTGCATCCGTGACATTTGCCCAACTAGCAGACTGTTTTAAGAAGAAGAAATGAGAAACGAATGATGATGCGTCGAAGATTGCAGTTCTTTATTTTGTCAACAACTTCTTATTTTCTCAACTCAAAACAAAGGCTATTTCACGGTCTTACATTGACTTGGTTGAGTCCGGTGATTTTAATAATTATCCCTAGGGTATAGATGTTTATAAAGCTACAATTGACTCGTGTTCCAACAAATTTCAAGATAAGCCTTCTTTTTATAGACTTGGTGGCTTCCCGTTGGCTTTACAGACTTGGTTGTATGAATGCTGCCGAAGTTTGGATGGTCACTTTGCTGATCATGTTGGAAACAAACTTCCACGAATTTTGAATTGGGTAGTCATGGGTCAAATCCTGAATGAGCGAGTTGCTTTGTGAATGTGTAGCTTGCAACGCGAGCAGGTAATTTTTTCATAGTTTTATTGTCTCTCTTAATGTTTTGGTATAGTAGTTTAGTCACAGTTGTAGCAATATCCTAGTTTAGTGATATACTCTGTTGGTATACATGTATACTATATTGGTATCATGTATACTATATCCCAGTTCAGTGATATACTCTGTTGGTATACATGCATACTATATTGGTATCATATGGTAATATGGATCTTTTTTCCTTCATACTTTATTATCATTTCTATTTCTAACTAGTGTGCTTAATAATTGCAGCTAAAGAACATCACCCCAAATGATGATGAGAAGAAACAATTTGATGTGCGTGGTCTAAGCTTTGAAATTAAAGTTGAGTGCACTGACAGCCAGCCCAGCCAGCCCGATAGCTTTCAGGTTTTTGGCACTCAATTACCAAAAACACAAAGTATGCCTGAAAGTACTGGAGGTGATTCCCAACCTACCAATGTTGAGGTAATGAAGGAGTTACAAGCTTTGAAACTTTTTGTAGAGAACAAGTTTGAGGAGGTGCTTGCAGCTATTGGTAAGCAGTCAATGAAGTCAATGAAACCAGAGGGAAATTCAGCGGTATTCATCTTTTATATAATATAATGCTATAGTATTATGTTCAAAGATGCAATATATGCTTATAGGATACTATTCCATTCTTTACTTTTAGTGCACATATTATTCTTGTAATATACATAATACTAAAATTGTTAGTTTCTCATTTTAAACATAAGCAACAGTATAATGATCCTGATTTTCGGGAGATGCATAATGATTATGACCAGGTTGAAAGTGGCCACGTTGGGAATGATCCTGTAGTTATTGGAGATAGTACGCCCAAAGAACCTTCTAGTATATAAATCACAGATTTGGTTGATTTTTTTTTTTTGCTGTTGTTTTTTGAAAATAGTACGATTTTTTTTTTGCTGTTGTTTTTTGAAAATAGTACTCTTGCTTATACTTTTATATGTTTAGTATCTGGTTTTGCTGGGGTTGGTCAAGATGGATGTGCCACTGATGTCAATGTGAAGAACGTCACAACAAGTGATGGCGTAGTTAATGAGGATTTGCCTTCTGGTAAAATGTTGTACATGTAATTTTTTTATTCTTTTTTTATTTATTTAACTTTACGTATTTGTGCATTGACTAACCTTTTTTAAAAAAAACTTTTTTCAGCCCCCTTCGTAAATGAGCATGATTTTGGCTTTGATTCTAACTTAGATCTGTCTGCATATGCAATTGATCAAATCACCGCCATTACACAACAAGTAACATATAAGCAGTCATCTCATGATGTTAAAAAATCGGGTCCTGCTCCACTGCCATTAGGAATCCCTGTACAGATACGAGCAGATGTTGTTATTGAGTCTAATACTGCTCCACAGGGTACGATGTTGATATTACTAATTCTATAGTTAGTATGTAAATGATAGGTTCTTGATAGTTTTTTATTTTTTATTTAAGTAGTTATGTTGATAATGCTTTTATGTGTTCAGCATGTCGGGTTGATGGTGTTGGTCAAGTGGATGTTGGTGGCAGTAATGTGAATTTGCCTTCTGGTAATGTCTTCTATATATAACTTTTCATTCTTTTTTTCTAAATTTCTTAACTTTGTATATTTATTTATTCACTAGCATTTTCTAATTTAAGCTCCATGTCAACACGGGGGTGATCTTCACTTGGATTCTGATTTTATATATACTGATTCTCAACTTGATCAAATTGCTGCCATTACACAAGGAGGGAGATGTAATGTAAATCAATCAGAAAATGAACTGACAACTGATGTTGTAAATAAGTATAAACTTGATCAGTCGGTATCAAGAAGTATTGTCCAGATACAAACAGACGTTGAAACTACTCCTGCAGTTTTAACACGGAAAAGGCGCCCCGCAGCTGTAAAACAGTCGCCGTATAGGAATGACTGGCAATCTGGTGTTAGTGCAGTTGGGGGATCCTCAAAGTTTATCAAAGGAAGATTTCTATTTGTAAATGATATTTCAGAGACTGTTAATTTTAAGCTTACGACTGCCTTCTCAAACTTTGTTGAAGCAAACATGCAATTGGGAGAGTGCGTATTCGTTTCCATGTACTTTTGTTTTCATTTTTTCTTAATGTTTGTTGTTATATTTATCCATATCTTCTTTTATATGAAACAGGGAAGTGTATTTACCTGCTGATCAAAAGCTAGAGCCTTGTTTTGACTTTGGGGCTGAACAGATTGATGATAAGATGTTTTTCCATACCTTAAACAATTCTGGCAGGCCGCTTTCTAGTTCGGTATGTGTACTACTTTTTATTTTTGATGTTGTAGTAGTTCATTCATATTGTTAGTGGTAGTCATATTTTCTTCCTCTTTTTTTTTTGCAGTACTTGAATATTATATTCTACTATCTTAGGAAGAAGGCGAAATATGAAATTAATATGTCAATCAAAGTCACAACTACAGATACTCTTTTTAATAATATCATTCAAAGGGTTTTCAAAGAATTTGTAAAAGGTGGGAAACAAGATCATTTGATTGATAGATCAGACGATATCATGTAGTACATGAAAGGATTTAGGATGTATTGCAACACTTCATGGCACCAGGTTGATCATGTCCTTTTTCCAATTAATTTGGCAGAAAGTTGGCATTGGATATTGGGATGTGTGTCATTCCACAAGAGATGTTTTTACGTATATGACTCGCTACGTAGTCGAAAGCACAAAAAAGCTATTCAAAAGGTGGCAGAGGCTTATGGGAAAGAATTTCTAGTTAGTATTGAATTTTATAACCAAAGAAGTGACATTATAGTAGAAAATAGTCTGCACATGGGAAAGAATTTGACTGATCCTTTTGAGATTGAACTGGTTACAAATCTGCCAACACAGTAAAATTCGTAAGAATAGTTACTTTATTTTTTAATTTCTTTTCCTCGTTTATATTAACATTTTCACTTCTCATTAATTTTTATATTCTATTCATTTGTTTGATTTCAGAGATTGTGGAGTATATGTTGCTTGCTTTGCTGAGTATATTATTGAAGATCTTCCAATCCCTGTAGCCAATTTCGATGTGGATGGTCTTCGAGCTAGGTTTGCTATACTGTTGTGGCACTATGGGAGGAACAAGCAGTTGAATGGCAAATCAAGTGAATCTGAGGCTCCAGTAGCACCTAAAAAGACTCGTGGAAAGAAGTGCAAGAAGTAGTATAGGTCTTTTTTTTTTGTTTTAGTTAATCGTATCATGAAAACGTTGCAAGATTTTAATAGTTTTTGGTGAAGTATGGTAATATTTGTAGTAAATGACCTTCTGCAAGTGAAAATTAGGGGTAGATGAAGCGAAGTTAAATGATCTGCTTTCGAATGTGTTGATGCTCTAAGCTTTAATGTTCATCTATAGTTTTAGCATAGATTGTGTATTATACAGTACAATTATATACCAATCGGATATACTGATATACCATTTGGGTATCACGTTGTATTTGACTCACCTTTTTTCCTACAGCAACTAGATGTAAGTACTGGCATGAGTTGCAAAGCGTGCGCATTTTGGGTATCACGTTGTATTTGGTGCACCATTTGTATTTCTGCGCATATTTTGTTTTAGCCATATTAGTGCAATACCACTATATACCAGCGAGATATACAAATATAATATTTGGGTATCACCTTGTATTAATGTACCTGATGATGTACAATAACTGCATGTAAATGGCTTCCAATTTGTTATACTTCAATACAGACATGAGCTGCAAAGCGTGCCTATTTTGTTAACAAAGTATGTGCAAATGTTGCATTTGCAGCACCACTTCTATTTCTGCACATATTTTGATACTAATAAGATATACAGATATACCACTTGGGTATCACATATATATTTTAGCATCTTTTTTTTTCTTGAAGCAAGTAGATGTAAATGCATCCCACTTTTATATACTAAAATAGAAAACAAACAGATTCTTATTGAAAATACAAGTAGCCATATAAAATTGTTGCCAAAAAGTAATTTGGCAAAGAATCATCATACCAAATATATGTCTAATGCAAGAAATGCATTTTATTTCTTTGCAATTCAAATGCTATGATTCTACGATATATGAGTTCTATAAAAATATTGAAGCATTATATCAATCTCTCTTTGGAATGTTTCGGCATGTTCTTCGGTTGTGTCCTTTTCTCCCGCATAGTGCACATGTAACTGTATTTCCTTCCCAACCTCCTATGCCTCTATTCTTTTTAGGTCTTCCTGGTTTGATTTGTCCTTTTGGTGGCAGTACCACCTGCAAAGAGACATGTTCTGGAATTTGCCACGTTGGTACCTCATATGTTTTTAGCAAGTAGTCTATGCTGTAGTAATCTGAGCAATACTTGTATGAATCCATATGGAATTTTTGTATAACTGCCATTGCATGTGTACATGGAATATCGTCTAGCTAAAACCTCCCACAAGTGCAGTTTCTTTCATGTAGGCGCACCACATTTCTTGTTTGGCCATCAATTACTAAATGTAATAATTCAGTTGATGGCAACACCTAGTATAATTTTAATTAAGAAAAGTCATTAGCTATATGAAGTAATAGTATTTTTTAAATAACAATATTCAGTTGTTTAGTGAAATCACTAAGGTAAAAAAGTAAAAATACAGTACATGCAGTGTTTTTATGATTTTGAAAATGCATACCGTCATCGTCTATGATAAGATGGTATTATCTGCCAATATTTTTTTATACTTTGTACCAATCTTCATAAATGATTCCACTGCATCCTTCCTATTGGTGTAATTCTATTTTTGAATCAATGTTGCCATAAAGTCAAGCAAATTCACAACTGGGAGGTCTCTTGCATGCTTGTTTGCTGCATTTACTGATTCCACAATATTCAATGTCATGGTCATGATTCTATTTGCCTTGGAATGCGCCTGGGATCATTTATCATATTCAACATCCATCAGGTATGTTTTCACTATGCTATCAATAGCTTCTAACTCTGCCATATGCCTATTGAATTCTTCAAAAGTGTATGCTCTTGCTAACGCAAAATATACTTCTTTGATTAGTTTTTAGCTCTTCCTGAAGTTTGTCTTTATGTTGTTCCACAGATGGAACATACATGCACAGTGAGTGACTTCTGGATAGACAATTGAAGTTGCTTTCTATATAGCATCATGCCTGTCTGATACAATGCACATTCCCTCTCTTTGTCCATAGGTTTCTCTGAACTACACGAAGAACCATTCCCACGATGCATCATTTTCCGAATCAACAATTGCATATACGAGGGGTAGAATTTGTCCTGTAAACCCAAAGAACAAAATATCAATTACAACACACTATATTAATTTAGCATCGCATATAGTAGTATAGTTATAGGTAGGTGCAGGTGTGTAACAAAATAACTATATACTCTGTTGGTATACTTGTATACTATACTGGTATCATATAATATTTGATGCAGGTGTGTAGCAAAACAACTATATCCTCTGTTGGTATACTTGTATACCAGATCTTCTGCTGATGTTCTTTTATCCCAAGTTGGGACAGATTTATTTGAACCGGAGGTGCTGTGGGGAAATTCTGCGCAGACTGCATTAATGAGAGAGGTTAATTCTGTTGCAACTACAGTGGAAGAGGCGTTTGCGATACCTAATGTTAGCAATGATCACTCGATGGCGAATATTGACTTCCTTAACAATGACTACCCTGGAGATGCTGCTTTGTCTGCTGGTTCTGGTGGAATGCAGGTCCCCTACTTACTAAATGTTGAAGACTCAAGCGCTTATAGCACTGTAGGCAGTGATTCTGGTTTTAGAACTGGAATAAAACTAAGGACTTTGCTCAAGAAGAATCAACCTGATGACTAGCAGTTTGGATCTGGAATGCAAGGAACTTCTCATAGAAGAATACGTTTCCAAATGAAACTTCAAGGACTGGTATCATTGTCGTGTGCCTATTGATTCTGATAAGGGTGGAGCAAATTACAAAGGACTGTTAACTGTGTCTGAGGTAAGTCTCCCCAATCCCTCACACACAAAAGAAAAGAAAAAAAAATCAAAAAGGTGACAACATTGAAATATATTATAATTGGCATGTGCAGAGTGATAAATTCTCCATTGAAGACAGTTCTACTGCCGGAGCTACTATCTCCAGTGATGAGACACAAGATACTATGTGCAAACAATTTAAAGGGTATGGTCGAGTCGCTGAAGACTTGAGTGCAAATGCGAAAGATATATACCATACTGGTATCATATAATATTTGATGCAGATGTGTAGCAAAACAACTATATACTCTGTTGGTATACTTGTATACCATACTGGTATCATATAATATTTGATGCAGGTGTGTAGCAAAACAACTATATACTCTGTTGGTATACTTGTATACCATACTGGTATCATATAATATTTGATGCAGGTGTGTAGCAAAACAACTATATACTCTGTTGGTATACTTGTATACCATACAGGTATCATATAATATTTGATGCAGGTGTGTAGCAAAATAACTATATACTCTGTTGGTATACTTGTATACCATACTGGTATCATATAATATTTGAAAATAATTTTTGTTTCTTTAACTGAATGTAATTGGATTGTATTCTTACCCTCTGCGCGTGGAAGCCGTGCGTATGGTCCCTCTATATGTTGACTTTAAAAAACTTCCATCAACTACAACTGTTGGCCTACAATAGACCCATCCTCTAATCGATGCATATATAGCTATGAATGCATACAAGAAGCTCCCATCTCCTTCAGTGTGTAGTCGTGTCACTGATCCTGGGTTAGCGTGCTCTAATATATAAAGATATGTTGGCATTTTCTTGTATGACTCACTTGGTGATCGTTTCAATAATTGCATTACTTTTTCTTTTGATCTCCATGCTTGCATGTAGCTCAAGTCCGTACCATATGCTTTTTGGATGTCTCTTTGGATATCTGTTGGTGAATATATGGTTTTCGGGTCAACAAGTTTATCTTGTACCACAGCTGCAACAAAAGCTGAGATAGCTTGCTTTTGTGAACAAAATCTCTTATCAGTTAAATAACCGTGGACAGAATTGAAATCCGTCACTTTCAAAAGATTTGATGCTCGCAGGCTTGATGCTTTAAGTCTCCAAGTGCATCTTTCATCCACGCATTCAAGGATATACCTGTTTATAATACAAATATAGTTATGTATCATGTATTATTGATAAAAAATACACAAAAATCCATACAATTATATACTCACATGGTATACTCTGTTGGTATTCTTATATACTCTGTTGGTATACTTATATACTCTGTTGGTATACTTATATCCATACAAAATTTCAATTCTGATTGATGGAAAAAGTGAGGATCCCGGGGCTGTAGTATCAGAGTTTGAAGATGCCCACGCACTTTACCGGGTTGATGATAAACCAATTACCAATAACATACGGTCTTTTTTTGGGGGACCATGTTCCAACTAATAACTTAATGACAATGTACTATATTTTTCTAGTTAAGCCTAGTATTATAAAATTATTTCCATTTAAGCTACCCTTGTTTGCATCGTGGTCTCAATTATAAATAAATGAAAGAAGTAAGTGTTGGTCGTACTTGCACTTGTGCTTATTTTTATCTTTATTCCCTATGTATCTTTCGATTCGGTTTCAACTCCTCAGTCACCAAGCTCTTGATTCGGTTTTAATTGCTCCAGGCTAGAAAGACCCTTCTCTATCTTTAGAAGAACATATGTCAGTAAGTTAAATGTAAAAGTGAAACATGTAAGTTCCACTCATCCCAGACAAAAGAAAAAATATCTAACCATTTAAAGATGATACTTTTGTTTAAGCACTCCACATCCATGTTGTGCCATTCTTCTTTCAATGTACGTTTCTGATAACTAAAATGATTCTATACTCACATAGTATACTGATTTAGCATTCATATATACTATATTGGTATTATGTTTTACTGATAATAAAAAAGACAAACCAATACAGTTATATACTCGCATAGGATACTGATATATTATACTTATATACTATAGCAGTATCACTGATAAAAAACACAACACAAAGCAATACAATTCCATACTCGCACAGTATACTGATTTAGCATACTTATATACTATATAGGTATCACATAGTTTTTTACTTGAAAACATGCAGACGAACCTTCTTGGGCATGATTTATGAACCCAATATTGGCATTTTTCCCTTACGGCATACTGTTTCATAATGAGAGCCAGCAGATTCTTGTCTTTGTAAATTTGTCCCTTTTCAACATTTTGATGAAATTGATCAGTTATGATGTTTGCATCATCAAGTTCTAAAATGGCGTCATCTCCTTCTTGCACATCAAACGTAGTAATCATATCAGTGCTTCCAAATTCTGCAATTTTTGATGAAATTGGAGCAACATCGAAACTGGAGGTGCTTGCAGCTATAGTGTTTTTAGCAAATGACACACACAGGGGAAATGTTGTCATCCCTGCACTTGATTTTTTCAATTCCATGTAAACACTAATACTCATATCGCTGCAAATTGTAATTGGTGGATATCCTTGAGCAATAACATACTGAATAACTATTGTTTTACTGTCCTTTTGCAGCTGCTTTGCAATTTCTCTAAGAAGTGTTCAAATTTCCAATAGGTCTTTATTAGAATTGCATCAACATGAAAATTTATGAAATTATTGTTATCATCCCATTCTCCACTATGTTGGAGCAGAATTGGAATATTTTCCATGATTCTAAAGTTATAATCACTTTTATGTCCAAAATTGAATCTCAACAATGCAAATTTCAACAGTGTTCTTTCAACAAAACGGCAGTGAAATCAAACCTCTAGATCTCCATATCTCCAAACCTAGATTAGAATTTTCAGCTAAAATTTAGAAGTTTAGCTCCGAAATCAAAATCAAATCAATAGCGAAATCAAAATCTGAAGAGAACAGCGAAATTAAAATCCGAATAGCACCTTCGATATGTTTTTTCACACTTACTGCTCTTCAATCGATGGAAATCTCAATTTTGTGCGCTAATTTTTTGAATTTTTGAGGAGCTTCTGCATTTTTCTACGTTTGTGCGCAAATTTTCTGAAATTTTGAGTAGCTTCTGCGTTTTTATACGTAGGGCATTAAAAGTGTGGGTAGTTATTTTGTTATTGCCGTTTATTTATTAAATGGGCAGGAGTTGTAATTATTTAGTGGGTAGATTTCTTTAATGGGTAGGGCATGGTAAATAGTTTCACTTTTATAGGTAGTCCTATATTAATCCCTTTTAAAAAGTTCATTATCTAATCTATTTTTTAGTGGGTAATATGAGTGGTTAACCGTTTTCTTTTAACCATTTTGTCATCACTAATCGTGGACTATTCATTGTTAACTGCGAATACCCATTAATTATACAGTGTGCTTCATCAAACAAATATTTTTTATAATGGCAGATAAATAAAAATAATAATAGTAATAAAATATACTCATTCAAACGCATGAAAATAAACGATCTTAATTTTACAGTATTTGATTTTGTAACGACATCTTAATAATCAGATTCCAAACGGGGCTTTAGCTACCCTAGGGTTTTAGTATCATAAAAGATGAAAAATAATAAGACTAATATCATCTGGAGATCTGGCTATCAATTTAAGTATTGCATACATTTTGTTTAGTATATAATTAACCAAACTTAATTTATAAAAAGTATTTCAGGTTCATACAAATTCATTGAGAAAATGTCAGTGTGTATGTCTCAAATTTCCATAAACTAATCAAAAATAGACCACCATCACCAACAACAAAATTAATGTGACCCCACAAGTGATTTTGGAAGGGCTGTGTGTATGCTTTTGGGAAGATAGAGAGACTATTTTTGTTAGACCCTTGACTCAAGAAAAGATTAAATAAAAGCAGTAACAAGAAACGGTAACACCAGCAATCCAACATGAAAATTGAAGCGAAAGAAACAACAAATAGTAACAGAAATCTACAAATAAAAAAATACAAGACTAACACTACTATTACCAGACGCGAATATGAGATTTCTAGAACATGGGTGCACCACTAAAAAAAAGGAGAAGGAAAAAATATAAAGTCGGATTGATCGATATATTTTTGAGTAATAATTAAGTATTGAAACAAGTGCACCATTTAACATTTATGAAGCATGAGTGCCAATACATAATGTTGGACCAATTTTAGGAAATACATTCATAAAATACTTAGTTTGACGGAAGGATCATAACTGTTATTGATATAAATAAGAAAAGCGTTAAACTACAATATCTTCTACCCTAATTCTCGACCTCCACGTCTTCCATTATTTTCTAACAACGCTGTAACATGGGGTAGTGCACATCATTTCCTTCAATTCTAATGAGTATTTATTCAAAAACCCCACATCAGAAATCACTTGCATAAAGCCAAAAAAGAAAAAAACTAAAAGGAAAATGGTATCCACGTCATGTATTGTACGGATTGTTCCCCATTTCAAGTGGGTTTACGTAAGAAAGCTT
This sequence comes from Nicotiana glauca, assembly GCA_026770625.1. NCBI lineage: Eukaryota > Viridiplantae > Streptophyta > Magnoliopsida > Solanales > Solanaceae > Nicotiana > Nicotiana glauca. The sequence continues at coordinate 134,325 of MU747614.1, forward strand.
TCTCCTTTAAATCACTTTCTCATTTTACAGATTTTCTTTTTTATAAAATAAAAAAAATCTTATCCGCAGAGATTCTTCTGACCTACATGAAACAACTGACTGTTAAGCGAAAAAGATAGCACTAAAAAACGGCTTTCATGCACCGTCATATCTCTTTATAACATCATTCATATATAATAATTATTAAAAATAAAAGTTAAATTTTTCTCGAAATCAATTTTTATATTATATTATAATATATGTACTCTGTTACAATATCTTACTGTAGCGCTCAAATTAAGCAAAGTCCTTATAGTTTATATTATATAGTTAAGAGAACGTGGTACGATGAATAAGATCCCTCGATGACTTACCTTTAATTGATGGTCCTTTTTGTCCCGAATCTTTGAATGGAGAACTAATCGAGAGTTCTTTATTCTTAAATAGACTATACATGATGCGAATTTGAATTGGTTAAATGAATGTGTCAAATACCAGATGGTTTAAAAAAAGAAGAAGAACTAGCAAAGATAAAATCAGAAGAAAAAAAAAAACTATTACACGTGATGAAACAAGATACGTTCTGAGGGACACAAGTAAATATGAAGAAGGATAACTAATGATGATACTAACAATTTCATCATACTATAATAAATAATAAGTAAGACTAATATAAAAACAAAATTTATGATGATTGTCCAAAGATTTTGTCTACTTCTGATAATTACGTCAAATCAAGATTTTTGCATATCCCTTCGGTGTTCATAGTCTAACTAATTAACATTACTGAATTGAACTTGAATTAAAAGCCATTCGTAATCTTATAATAATAGATGTTATTTAGCACTTATTATCAGTTAAATAAAGAATAGCTATGAAAAAAGAAGTTTTTAATCAGTTTGATGCTTGTTTATTAATCTATAATTCGAGTTCAGCCGCCTTGGCAATTAGCATTTAGAAAATGGATCAAACTCGAGGACAGAAAAAGCTAACACAAGAAGTATTAAATGGATCTAAAGTAGAATGTATATTGATATTTAAGATGCATAGCTATACTAATTTTGCTTACTTATGGTTATTGAATATCGTTTCATATTGTATCTTATTTTATTATATCGTACGGTATGATTTTGATAAATATAATATTTAGATAGATTGTATCGTTTACCGTTATTTCATTATGTCACACATCAATTTAATGAAGAATAAACTTATAATATTTCAAAGAAAAAGTAGGGTACGAGGTAGAATTATTATATAAAAAGGTAGGATAAAGAATAAAATAGGATTATTTGATAACAAAAAATTAAAGGGAACGACACGACCACATCAAATTGATCGTTACATAAATTGTCACTTTTTATCGTTACATAACAACGAATTTAACAATAAGATATAATAAAATTTAAGTAGCAATCTAAATAAACATCATATTTAAAATAACCAATACAATAAATAACAACCACCCGAATCATTTTATAATGATGCATATTAAGTAACACTATAAATTTCCTTTATAAGTGAAAAAAATAGAAGAAAACCTCCACTTGAGGGTTTGGTTAAACTGTGTATATAACTATCTTAAAACTCCTCTTTTTGTCAAACTTGTGATGCTCTCTTCTTCCACTTTTCCTTCGTTATTTTCCCTTAATTTCTCTTCCCTTAACTTTACTATCTCCTCACACTCTTGTATATGAATTCTTTTATTAAATCTTTTAGAACCTTATGGTTTTTGAATTGTTTGATTTGCAAGCTGACTTTTTTGGTGTCTAAAAGGGTTTAATTTTTTCTTTTCTCAAATAAATCTCATCCACCCAGACTTTCACATCTTGTTTCGTCCTTTGTTTTCTCAAATCTTGAATCATTAATTTGTAACTCAATCTTAGGTCCTAAAATTCCTTTCTATGTGAGTAATATAGTGCTCCTAAAATATGTTATGGTTATCTTCCTTATCCTTGATTGGTCCTTTTTTTTTTAAAAAAATTCATCCCTCTTTTCACTAAGAGTCTCAAATCCATAAGTTTGATCTTGTGCCTTGGTCTTGATAATTTCCTTTTTTTTTTTTAAAAAAAAAAAGGTCAAAAGTTTATACCGCTTGGCTTTAAGTTTCCATCAATTCTTGTAGATCTAGGTTTAGATAGGGAAAGAATTATTAGAGATCTCTTTATATATAGCCTTAGCTTATATATCCTTAGCCTGGACTTTTATGCAATTCGAAGAATTTGGCTATTTTTCTTTTATTTCATTATCGTATTATGTATTTATTGACATACATGTTGTTACTTGCAGCTGCAGCATCTTCAAGATTCACATAGAAATCATGTGGAGCAGAAAATATATTTCTAAAATTCTGCTCCCCTAAGTTTTTTGAACATGAGAATCTTGATGATGCTGCATCGGCAAATGATGACTTCTTTGCTCTAAAACGAGGACCTCGCGCCAACAAAAAAATGAATCTTGGTTGTGTTTCTGTTGTAAAGTTTCGTTCTTCGTTCTGTCGTCGATCTTCCAATTTCTTTCGGTATGCCGTTCCGCCAACAAGGTGTAAACTGTATGCCTTATACCAGGCCATTCCGAGACTATAGAGAAGTGAAAAAGGTACTGAAAGATGTTTGTTTGCCTTAATTTAGTAGGTTCTTTGTGTAATCTCAGTGTTAGCGGTTTGTGCACTTCGATTATACAGGTAACTGGCAGTTTTCTATCTTTTCATGACTCATATATGGGTTGGAAGTGCATTAATATCTTAGACTTACCATTTCTTTAATTTGCTGGGGGATCCTTAGAAGTGGTAAATTAAAGTTGTTTCCGTGGATCAATAGGTAATAGGTTCGAGCGATGGAAGCAGCCATTAATGCTTGCATTAGGTTAGACGGTCTATATCACACTCCTCGGGGTGCGGCTTTTTCTCAGACCCTGCATAAATGCAGAATGCTTCGTGCACCTTGAAATTTCTTTGCTAATTATAATCTCCTATATAAAAATGATTTTTCATGAGTTCATATCTGCATCTTCATACTCCACAAAAAAGGAGAAACAAAACGTATCTGAGTGTTGTATCTCTTGGTGTTGAGTTCTAGGGTTATCGATTTAATCATGTTTTCATTTACCTAGATCTTTTATGATTAATGATTATGGTATAATAAATTGATAGAATCCTTCATTTGTAATTGATTTTATGTTTTTCGGACTAATTTCTCAATGATATGTAATCTAATGGGGAAAATTTTGGTGTATATAAGTTGAAGGTTTATTGTAAATCTTGATTCGGCAATATATGGTTTTCATTACCTCCGAGATTTACTATGTTCAGTCTTTAAAACTCTAATAGCAATTTATATGTTATTACCCCAAAAAAAGAAAAGAAAAAGATAAAAGAAAATATCTCCCTTAGTATGAATCGTCCCTTTGGTATTTTCTGATGGGTTACAAATGTACTAGCAAATGATAGATGTTGACTGCGTTGATTACTAGCCGTTGCTTTCGGTAGCGAAATCAAGAAATTCAATAAACATCCTTTGCTAGTGGTTTATGTGAAGGTGTTCAAAATTTATTTTTTAATCAATAATAAATAATATTTTATCCTATACATAATATAATTTTCGGTGAAGAGTGTTCAGTTGATCACCCTTGACCATACATTGCTCTGCTCTTAGTTGCTGTGGTGAAGGATGAGATGTTCCCTTCCTTTTTTTTTTTTCTGAAAGTTTTAACCTTGTTGACATAGCAACAGTTTAGACTATAACCAGACTCGTGACTTGGGCAATGATGGGCTGTATACTGTCACGATCCAAAACTCCACCCCGTTGTGATGGTGCCTAATGGTAGTAGGCCAGCCGTTCAAAACACTTCTATATTTCATTAAAAGATAAACCACATATATCCCATAAAGAGTTAAATTCAGAATAAAATGCGAAAAAGATAGCCTGACATCGGGGTGTCACTAAGTCATGAGCGTCTAAACATAACTGATCCGAACATAACACGACTGACAAAATCTGAAACACAACTACAACTAAAGGAAAGATAGAGAAGAAGAAAGCAAGGTTGCAAACGTCGGGCAGCTACTTTGCTATCTACAATAATTAGCTACGAGGACTATCTACACCCTCCGCGACCGACAACTCCTGGATCTGCACACGAGGCACATGGAATAACGTGAGTACACCAACTCAGTAAGTAATAATAATAAATAAGGAACTGAATATAGTGACGAGCTACACAGTTTTAGTTCATTTTTCAATAATTTCAGAAAGGAAAATAGTCATGCTTCCCAAGTTCCGGTAATTCAAGTCAAACTCGTTTATTTCAATCAAGTTCAAGTAAAACCAGATAAGAATATTTTTCGATAGTTTTCAAAACATGGATGTAAGGCAACTGTGTGCATCAATAATGTAATCATATACTGCCTCTCAGGCAATCATCTCTCAGTCCTCCCAATCAGTCCAACCTCATAATCACTCATTCCTCACAGTCACTCATTCCTTACAATCACTCAGCACTCGCACTCAGTAGGTACCTGCGTTTACTGGGGGTGTGCAGACTCCAGAGGGGATCCTTCAACCCAAGCACTATATCAAGCCAATCATGACATAAATCAATAAAATATGCTGCAGCGTGTAACCGATCCCATAAATATCCTCACAATCAAGCCCTCGGCCTCACCTAGTCATCAATCTCTCCAGTCTCTCCGGCTCTCAGAAATCAGAAAAATCAGCCCAAACAATAATAATATGAAGTATCATATAGAATAACAGAGACTGAGATATGATATACGAGTAAAAACTGTGACTGAGTGCAAATAGCACATAACATGCAATTCAGCAAGTAACGTGGCCTTTGTGGGACTCAACAGTACCAACACATAACTGAGACATGGTTTCTAACATGATTTACAATAAATTTTCATAACACATAGAGAGCATATAGCTAACAACATGTTGTTGGGGGGACCAAGTCACAATCCCGATGCTGATGAGCTCTAGGAGCATATGATTTTTCTGCTCGTACTCTGTCAAATTATAGTAATGTTTAAGATATCATCCCAGAGAAATTGAAACCACCTAGGTTACATATTTGTATTGTCTATATCACTATTTGAGAGAATCAAATTGGTAAAGAGAGAGTTATAGAAAAAATAGTAAAATAAAAGTAATAAATAGTTTAATAGTTTTATAATAAACGATAGAGGTTGGGACATTGTGAATCAGCAAGATAAAACTATTATAATAAAGTCACTTATTTATTTCTCGGTTTAATGAAATGATCGCTTATTTCTAATTCAACCAAATCACATACAAGTATCCAATTAATATCTCTTTCGATTAGTGTAGTTAATTGATTAACAGTTAAATAGAGACCTTGTTTAAAGAATGACCACTTATTTTTAAGACAATTACTCCACATAACAATAATATATAAATAGCATCACTCGTACTTAGTGCTATTAATTTATTGACAGTTAGTGACATTAAACAATAATTCACTAATAACACCTCTTCCGATTAATGTAGTTAACCAATTAAAGTAATGGCTTCAAACAAGAATTATCTTAGTTGAGTATACCAAGTAAGAAAAAGCCTCTTTCGATTAGCCTTTGTTAAATCAATAAACTTGTTTAAATCTTTTTCCTCCCGAATAAGAAATAAAATAACAAGATAAAGATTTTGGTAAGTGAGTATAACTATATCGATATAATCAATATCAAATACATTGGTGTATAAAGATGATAAAGAGAAAATCTCAACATAAGATGATAATAAAATTAAGATAATTATTATAACACTTTTATAGCTTCAATCTAGTATCCCAACCAAAGAAAATTACCCCATTATGTAGAAAAGATAAAGAGGAAAAATACTATTCTACAATAAAAGAAATAACTTTTAAAACTAAAACAAGCCAATATTAGAGTTGGTGTTCTCTGAACAAGAATAGTTCTTCCTCCACTGAAAAGTCATGCCTATTTATAGGAAATTACACCCATAAACTTCTCAGGATGTCATCCTTGGATTGGGGATGTCATCCTTGGATTGGGGATGACATCTCTAGCTCTTGAATCAATTTTTTCTACGTGCTTCTTTCCATGGACGACATCATAAGAATTGAGGATGACATCCTTGGTCTTTTTGCTATCTTTACTTGAACACTCTTCTTTATTCTCCTTTTTTTTTTCTTTTCCTGTAACATATATTAATAATTTGTACAAATAGTGAATAAGAAGTCACATCTATAAATAAAATATTTATTTTTTCATATAACATGTACCTAAAAACATATACTATAATATATACTTATCACAGGCCTTTCACCTCTGAAATAGTTACAAGACACAATGTCAGGGGTTTCATACCCTCGAGACCAGATTTACAACTGTTACTTACCTTTTCGAGCAAAATCCTACTCCGCGATGCCTTTACCTCTCGAATCAGCCTCCAAACATCCCGAATCTATACACAAGTAATACAACACAATCAATATATGCCAAAGGAACCAATTCCACTAGAAAAACTACTAAATTGGACTCAAATCTCGAAATTGGCTCAAATCCGACCCCCAGGACCACGTCTCAAAATCCGACAAAAGTCACAAAACTAGAAAGCCCATTCACTCACGAGTCTAACTATGCCAAATTTATTCAAATCCGGCAACAAAATTTCATCCAAAACCTCAAAATCATAACTCAAGATCACTTCATCTTCTTCCCCAATTATTCACCCAAATCACAAATTAGATGACAAAATTAAAGATAGAATCATGATATTTAACCAAAACCAAGTAAGAAACACTTATTCCAATCATCTCTTTGAAAATCCCTTAATAAAGTGCCCAATTACGTGGTCTCTAGCCCAAAATATAAAAAATGGGTTCAAGCCCTCGATTTTGAAATTTAATACTGCTGCCCAGATATCCTTCATTGTGATCGCGAAGCTCAAATAGGCTGCCCCACATTTTTTACTCTATGCGAACGGGGAATTCACCACGCGTTTGCAAACCACAACTTAACAAACCTACGTGATCGCATCCTACCTCACGCGATCACGTAAAGCAATCACCTCAGCTCCTCTTCAGCTCCATTACTCCTACGCGAACGCGGCACTAGCCACGTGTTCACGAAGCACGACCTCACACACATACGCGATCGCGTCCTTAGCTCTGCAATTGCATAGAAAAACTCACCTCTGCCCCAAATAAGCTTACACAATTGTGAATATACTCATGCAATCGCGTATAAGGAAACCAGAAGAAAAATACCAGCAGCTATTGACATTTCCAAAAGCCAAAAATGATCCGTTAACCACCCAAAACTCACCCGAGGCCCTCGGGACCTCAACTAAATATACCAACACATCCCATAATATCATACCAACTTAGTCGAACCTTCAAATCACTCAAAATAACATTAAAACACCAAATTACCCCTGGATTCAAGTCTAAGAACTTCTAAACTTTTAAATTCCACAAACGATGCCGAAAATTAACAAATCACGTCCGAATGACTTCAAATTTTACACACAAGTCAGAAATGATACAACGAACCTACTCCAATTTTCGAAATTCTATTCCGAACCCGATGTCAAAATTTTTACTGCCGGCCAAAATCGCTTAAATTCCAACTTTCGCCAATTCATGCCTAATTCTATCACGGACCTCTAAATCACATTTAGGACATGCTCTGAAATCCAAAATCATCTAACGGAGCTAAGGGAATCATTAGAATTCAAATATGAGATCGTTTACATATAAGTCAACATCCGGTCAACTTTTCCAACTTAAACCTTCTCCTAAGAGACTACGTGTCTTAATTCACTCCAAAATTACTCCGGACCCGAACCAACTGACCCGGTAAGACATAATACAGCTGTAGAACACAAAAGAAATTGAAAATGGAGGAACGGGGCTATAACTCTCTACACGACCGGCCGAGTCGTTACATATACTCTGTACTCTGGTGACCCCTACTGAAGCCAATCCCAACCCGTTTACAAAATGGGGTTAGTGCTCAGTCTTGATTGATCATTCCACTTCTTTGTAGGGTGATGACACCAGTAGCTAACTGCGGTAGACATATGACTATTTCTTGGACTATTGAATTGGCGTTTCTCCATAGAATGCTTGGAGGAAGAGGTATATTCATGCAAATTCCTCATTAGCATTGGATTTGAGCATTCCATTTTATGGACCAGCGCTCATTAGCATTGGATCACTCTTCATGTTGAAAAGTGGTTCATGCTTTTATGTGGCTTGAAATTCAATTGACAATATATAGAGGCCTTAACTTGAGCAAACACTTGAATGGAACATTTTGCATCAAGGATCCGGAGAGGTTCATTTGTGACAGTCAATCATGCAACATTGTCTTATATATTTGTAAAAAAAAATATTTCTATCCTATTTATATAGTATTATAACTTTCCAGCCTGAATCGAGGTAGCGGTAGGTGGCAGATTTTATTGGATTATAATTTTAGTTCAAGTTAATAGTACCTTTTAAGAAGTAAGAAGCCAAAGAAATGAAATACGACCTTATTGTTATGACCGATAAAAATCAGGTGTCATGCGGAAGCTGGTAAAGCAAATCATCAACGACGATAAATTAGACAATAAAAGAGAAATATATCAAAAAAGACACAAATATTTAACATGGTTCGGCCAATTGAGCTACGTCCACGTCGGAGATGAGCAATTCACTATATAAAGGAGAGTACAAAAATATTGAGAGAACAACCTCACGAAGAGGGAAACACAAGTGACACATTAACACTTGTCCCGTAAAGTTCTCCTCCTAAACACGACTCTCAAACCCCTTATGGCTACATTGTGGATATTACTGAATGAGAAGGAAGAATCCTCAATTTATATAAGTCCAAATATTTTCCTACAAAAGAAAAGGACTAGCCAAATATGAGAGATTTATAATTTTATTCTAGGAAAAGAAAAACTCAATTGTGGTAAACATATTGCCCTTTCCTTCAAGAGCTAGAAAAACCCAATATGATAAGAAAATCTGGACAACACCTAATAATTCTCCCCATTAGCCTCTGACAAAATAAACTTGATTCACCTTCTTTATATAATCTTCAACAGGTCGCATCTCTAAATCTCCACTATAAAGTTTGTCTCAATGTGCGTGACACTCTGGTCAAATTTGTTGAGCAAAAGTCATTATTACCGTCAAATAGATTGTGGCTAGAACTAAACCTGCCAAGATGAATGTCTTGAACCTTGCTCTGATACCACTTGTTAGGACCGATTTATCGGAGTTCAAGGTTTGCTCAACGCTCTCATACCACTTGTTAGGACCGCAATAATCAAGTGTCATGCCTAAGCTAGTAAAACAAACCTTGAACGACGATAAATTATAGCAAAAGAGAAATATACCAAAAAAGACATAAATATTTTATGTGGTTCGGTCAATTGACCTACGTCCACAATAGAGATGAGAAATTCACTATATAAAAAAGAGTACAAAATATCGAGAGAACAACCTCATGAAGAGACAAAAACAAGTGAAACACACTAACACTTGTCCCATATGGCTATATTGTGGATGATACTGAATGAGAAGGAAGGATCCTAAATTTATAGAAGTCTAAATATTTTTTTACAAGGAAAAGGACTAGCCAAATATGAGAGATTTATAATTTCCTTTTAGGAAAAGAAAAACTCAATCATAGTAAATATGTTGTCCTTTCCTTCAGGAGATAGAAAAGTCTAATATGATAAGAAAATCAGAAAAATACCTAACACTTTTACGCTTGGGATGTACATAAATTTGCAGGTTTTTAGTATATGAGCTTGCCATAAATAATCTCAGGAGGTTTATTGCTTTACAGTTATAAATCTCAGCATATTTGTGACTCCCATTTGTTCAATGTCAGAATACTGAAATCAAAGTTTTTGTTTAATGAAAAAATATCATAGACCATCAGTTTATTTACAATATTTTCGACATTGACTATTTCATCGAGGGATCCAAAAGATTCGAGATCCCAAATACGAAGAATTCTTTCAGTATAACTGTTACATTCCAAACTATCCCCTAAATGTGGTTGGCATTCAACTAACTCTACATGCCAGGCGAATTCCTTTCTCTAACGTTTAAATATTTACACAAATATTGAGAGAAAAAGTGCATGCCTAAAGTATTATTAATAATTAAATAGGTAATGATCATCGCTCAATACCTTAGTCAATTGATAGAAAAACCAACAATCACTTAAATAATAAAATTCTAGCCCAAATCCCACACCAAAACCATGGAGCATCTAACAGAGTAATATGAGTTTTATTGATGGTTATGCAAGCCCAAAAAAAATAAATAAATTACTAACACGAACTAAGCAAGTCTAAAACGAAAGCCTCCACGAACGATGCGGTGACTCACCTCAGCAATAGGATCCACTCGAACAGACTCGTCAGCCACTAGCTCTATCTCCCGCAACGGTATCTGCATAGATGCATAGAGATGCAGGTAAGGAGTGAGTTATACGTAAATAATAACCAAGTAAGATCCTCGACTCGCCACTTTAAATACCTCTGGAACAAATGATAGAAAATACAAACACACCACAACACAAATAATGTAGTAAATATGATAATTATACAATAACTCAATATATGTGTATCAACAGAGTCATTAAGAATTAACCAACAATGATACTCACTAAGGACTTATCATAATTGCAGTGAAAGAAATTTACCAATAAATCAGGAGTCCACAACGGCACCACAATGCCTCAAATATATAACAGAGCATACATAATGCTCGGGTAATATACAAAGGCATATACAATGCCCCAACATCATGGCGCACAGCCGTGTCAAACTCAATATTATGGCGTACAGCCGTATCAAACTCAATATCATGGCGCACAGCTATATCAAACTCAACATCATAGCGCACAGCCGTATCAAACTCAATATCATGGCGCACAGCCGTATCAAACTCGATATCATAGCGCACAGCCATATCAAATTATAAAACTCAACCTCATGGCGCACAACCGTATCACACTATCAAACAACTTATAAAATAATACTTTTTTATTCTTTCATAAAATAATAAATTTGCGGCTAGTCTAAGACCACCGACTCTACCAAGCGCAAGCTTGTCCCAACACATGGACCGGACAAAAAAAAAATATTTTTTATAACGAATTTTAGAAAAGCAAATATCAAAGCTTAAAATCTCACTTACCTTATTAACGAAAAGTTTTCCAACCTTGCCACGCCTAGAACTAGAGCTGTCAATATGGGCCGGGCCGGGCTGGGCCAGCCCAGCCCACGTGGGCTTTAGCAATTGACGGGCTGGGCTGGGCTAGCCCGCCATTTTGATGGGCCTTATAATGGTCAGTCCACCCCAACCCTATGTGGGCCGCGGGCCCCCACGAGCCGGCCCATCATTTTTAAAAATATAATTTTATATTTTTTCTTTAAGTTCTGACCTAAAAAAAGATAATTATTTAAAAGTT
>MU747614.1:154626-173232 GCA_026770625.1 Nicotiana glauca
ATAGTTTAGTTACCAACAATAATGAGTAAAACAAACACAGTATTCTCTTTCATTTCTTTCTTTTTGCAGGCGTGCAACCCGATCCCATTTTATATGTCTTGTTGCAGGCATGCAACCCGCTCCTATTTTATCTATCTCGTTGTAGGTGTGCAACCCGCTCCCATTTGATATATCTCGTTACATGAATGCAACCCGCTCCCATTTCATATATCTCATTACAAGTGTGGAACCTGCTCCCATTTCATATATTTTTGTGGCGGTGTGCCACCCGATCCCATTTACAAATCAACCTTAATCACAAAAGAATCCCAGCAAAGGAACAAAAGTAAAACAATAACATCCCGACAAGGGAAACAATATCGTAAACAATAACATCCCGGCAAGGGAGACAATGTCTTAAACAATAACATCCCTGAAAGGGAACCAACAATAATAATCAACATATTAAGCATGAATAAATCTCAACGGAGTCACAAAAATTACAACACTAGACCTACAGGCATGCTCGACAATGACGTATAGATACTCGCCACCATGTATATACGTCGTACTCCACAATTAACACATAGCAAATAAGACACAACTACTAATGCCTCAAGCTAAGGTTAGACCAAAAACTTAACTCGATGCCACGAACACAATTCAAGCCTCAACTATCGCTTTACCTCTTGATTCCACTACCAATTCACTCGTATCTAGCCTTAAGTTACTTAACTATATCAATAATGCTAAATGAATCAATTCTAATGCATGAAAATAGATTTTCTAAAGTTTTTCCCAAAAATTTAAAAATCGACCCCGGGCCCATATGGGCAAAACTCAAGGTTCGAACCAAAACCCGATTACCCATTCACCCACGAACCCAAATATATAATTTGTTTTGAAATCGAACCTCAATCGAGGTCCAAATCCCTAATATTTGAAAAAACTAAGTTCTACCCCCATGAAAACCTTTGATTTTGAGTTGAAATCATGAGAAAAAATGTTAAAGATTAATTGAAACGAGTTAGAAATGACTTACAATCGATTTGGAAGAGTACTTGTCTTTGAAAAATCACCCAAATGTGTTTAGGTTTTGAAAGGGTTCGAAAAATGAAATATTTTCAGCTAAGTTACGAATTTGGAGGTCGCAGATGTCGCAATTGCGACCGGGGTTCACAATTGCAAACCGTTTAGAAGAATGTCCTCTTCGCATTTGCGAAGAATTTTATCGCATTTGCTACCACCCCATATTTCTATGGGGTTCGCATTGCGAGGCAAACGTCGCATTTGCGACTTGGGTCCTCCGCATTTCCACCAAATGATCGCATTTGCGACCAGGCCTGTCCAGGCCTTCTTTCGCATTTTCTATCTCACATTTGTGTGCCAGGCTTCGCAAGTGGGAAGCCTGCAAACTTGCAATAGACCAGAATTCACCCGAGCCCTCGGGGATCCAAACCAAACATGTACACCAACCAAAAAATATTATAAGGGCTTGCTCGTGCAATCAAATCACCAAAATAACATCAACAACTATGAATTGAACCCTAAATTCATGAAATCATCCAAGAACACCCAAAATTCTGATTTCTCAACTTTATGTCCGTTTTATACCAAACCAATCCCGATCTTTACCAAATTTTACAGATTTAACCAAATTATTATTTCAAACTTGTATCGGGCTCCAAAATCAAAATACGGGCCCGATACCATCAAATTCAAATATATTTCACTTCCAAAAACTCATATATATATTCCAGAAAATAATTTTCTTTAAAAATTTATTTCTCGGGCTTGGGACCTCGAGATTCAATTTCGGGCATATGCCCAAGTATGATATTTTCCTACAGACCCTCAGGGACCGTTAAATCACGAGTTCGGATCTTTTTACCTAAAATGTTGACGACGTGAACTCAAATTCATTTCAAAAGTAAAATTTACCATTTTTCATAGATTTTCACATAATGGTTTGTCAGATACACGCCCAAATTGTGCACGCGAATTGAGGTAAGACAAATAGGAGGTTTTAGGCTTCGGAACACAAAATTTATTTCTGAAACAAGTGATGACCTTTCGGGTCATCACATTCTCCACCCCTAAAACAACTATTCGCCCTCAAACAGACATAAGAAGAAAGTACCCGAGTTAGAGAAAAGATGGGGATAACGGATCCGCATATCGGACTCGAACTCCCAGGTCGATGCCTCAACAGGCTGACCTCTCCAGTGAACACGAACATAAGGGAAACTTTTCAATCTCAACCAACGAACCTGCCGGTCTAGAATAGCTACTGGCTCCTCCTCATATGACAAGTCCTTGTCCAACTAGACAATGCTGATGTCTAACACGTGGTATAGATTGCCGTGATACTTCCGAAGCATGGACACATGAAACATTGGATGCACGACTGATAAAATCGACGGCAATGCAAGTCTGTAAGCCACCTCTCCCACTCGATCAAGAATCTTAAACGGGCCAATGAACCTAGGGCTAAGCTTGCCCTTTTTTCTAAATCTCATCACGCCCTTCATAGGCGATACCCGAAGCAACACTCGCTCGCCAACCATGAATGCCACATCACGAACCTTACGATCGGCATAACTCTTTTGCCTAGACTAATCTGTACGAAGCCTATCTTGAATGATCCTGACCTTGTCCAAGTCATCCTATACTAGATCTGTACCTAACAACCGAGCCTCTATCTACTCAAACCACCCAACTGGCGACCGACACCGCCTACCATATAATGACTCATAAGGAACCATCTAAATGCTCGACTGGTAACTATTTTTATAGGAGAACTCCGTTAAAGGGAAAAACTGATCCCACTAGCCTCTAAAGTCGATAACACAAACTCGGGGCATATCCTCCAAAATTTGAATAGTCCGTTCAGACTGCCTGCCTGTCTGAGGATGAAACACTGTGCTCAACTCAACCCGCGTGCCTAACTCATGCTGAACTGCTCTTCAGAAATGTGAGGTAAACTACGTACCTCGGTCCAAAATAATAGACATGGGCATACCATGAAGACGAACAGTGTCCCAGATATATATCTCAGCTAACCTCTTAAAAGAATAGGAGACTGCCATAGGAATGAAATGCACTGACTTAGTCAGCTTATCAACAATAATCCACAATTTATCGAACTTTCTCTGAGTCCGTGGGAGTCCAACAACAAAGTCCATATTGATATGCTCCAATTTCCACTCTGGAAGCTCAATCCTCTGAAACAAACCGCCGGGTCTTTGATGCTCTTACTTTAACTGCTGACAATTCAAACACCGAGCCATATATGCAACAATATCCTTCTTCATCCTCCTCCACCAATAATGCTTCCGCAAATCCTGATATATCTTAGCGGCGCCCAGATGAATAGAGTACCGGGAACTATGGGCCTCCTCTAAAATCAACTCTTGGAGTCCATCCACATTAGGCACACAAACTCAACCCTATAGCCTTAAAACCCCATCATCTCCTAATGTAACATGCTTGGCACCATCGTGCTACACCGTGTCTCTAAGGACACACAAATGAGGATCATTATACTGCCGATATCAGATACGCTCTAATAAAGAAGAATGAGTGACCGTGCAAGCTAATACACAACTAGGATCAGAAACATCCAACCTCACAAAATGATTGGCCATAGCCTGAACATCCAAAGCAAACACTCTCTCGCTGATCGGAATATACTCGAGATTGCCCATACTGGCTGACTTCCTACTCAAAGAATCGGCCACCACATTGGCCTTCCCCGGATGATATAAGATGGTGATATCATAGTGTTTCAATAGCTCCAACCACCTTTTCTGCCTTAAATTAAGCTCCTTCTGCTTGAATAAATACTGTAGACTCTTGTAATCCGTGAACACCTCACATGCCACGCCATACAGATAATGCCTCCAAATCTTCAACACGTGAACAATGGCTGCTAACTCCAAATCATGGACCAGATAGTTCTTCTCATGAATCTTCAACTGATGCAAAATATACACAATGACCTTGCCATCCTGCATCACAATAAACTGTATATGGCCCTGAACCCGTGGATAAAACCAATACCGGCGCCGTAGTTAAATCTATCTTGAGCTTCTGAAAGCTCGCCTCACACTCGTCTGACCACTTGAATGGGCACCCTTCTAGGTCAAACTGGTCATCAGGGCTGCAATAAATGAATACCTCTCCATAAACCGACGATAATAGCATGCCAAACCCAATAAACTTTGGATCTCTGTAGCTGATGCGGGTCTAGGCCAATCCTTGACTGCCTCTATCTTCTTTGGATCTACCTGAATACCCTCTACTAAGACAACATGACCCAAGAAAGCAACTGACCCCAACCAAAACTCGCACTTCGAAAACTTAGCATACAACTCATTATCTCTCAAAGTCTGAAGAACAACTCTCAGATGCTGCTCATGCTTCTCCCGGCTGCGGGAATAAATCAAAATATCATCAATGAATACTATCACAAAAGAGTCCAAGTAAGGCTTGAACACTCAGTTCATCAAATCCATAAAAGCTATTGGGGCATTTGTCAACCCGAACGACATCACCAAGAACTCATAATGCCTGTATCGAGTGCAGAAAGCTGTCTTAGGGATATTGGATGCTCTAATACTCAACTGATGGTAGCCAAATCTCAATTTAATCTTCGAAAATACCTTGGAACCTTGGAGCTGATCAAACAAATCATCAATCCTCGGCAATGGATACTTATTCTTGATTATAGCCTTGTTCAACTGCCAGTAATCTATACAAACAACAACGGCGCACCCCAAGGTGAGACACTGGGTCTAATAAAGCCTTTATTAAGCAAGTATTGCAACTTCTCTTTCAATTCTTTCAACTCAGGCGGGGCCATACGATACGACGGAATAGAAATGGGCTGAGTGCCCGAAGCCAAATCAATAAAGAAATCAATATCCCTGTCGAGTATAATACCCGACAGGTCTGAAGGAAATACCTTAGGAAACTCACGAACAACAGGCACATAATCCATAGAAGGAACCTCAACACTAGAATCACGGACATATGCCAAATAGTCTAAACACCCCTTCTTGACCATACGCCGAGCCTTCATATATGAGATAATAATACGGGTAGAATGACCAGGAGTCCCTCTCCACTCTAAACGAGGCAACCCTGACAAGGCTAAGGTCACCGTCTTGGCATGACAGTCCAAGATTGAGTGGTAAGGTGATAACCAGTCCATCCCTAATATGACATCAAAATCAACCATGTCCAAAAGTAACAAATCTACACAAGTGTCAAGAGCCCTAATCACGAATATACATGAACGATGGACATGATCTACCACGATTGAATCACCCACCGATGTAGGCACATATGCAGGAGCACTTAAAGAATCACTATGCATGACCAAATATGGTTCAAAATAAAATGACACATAGGAGTATGTAGACCCTGGATCAAATAGAACTGAAGAATCTCTCTTACAAACCAGAACAGTACCTGTGATAACTTCATCGGAAGCCTCAGCCTCAGGCCTGGCTAGAAGAGCATAACATCGGGGCTGGGCTCCACCACTCTAAACTACATATTTGGGATGACCTGCTGCTGGCTAGCCTCCACCTCTAGAAGCCTGAGCTCCACCTCTAATACCTCTACCTCCACTTATAGCACGTTGGGCGGGGTGGTGGAACACTCGGTTCCTGAATCATGGCACAGGAACCCTGGTGCTGAGAACTGCTCGGTGCTCGAGGGAAAAATCTAGCAATATTCCTCGTGTCGCCACGTGTAAAACAATCCTTCTGCTGCTCGAACTGATGACCCTGAAAGCTGAGGTGCACTAATAGGAGCTGGTGATGCACTATAGGTCTGCTGATTAGAATACTGAATATGAGAACCACCTGGGGCACTGTGAGAAGTCTAAATGCTGACTGAAAAGGCCTAGGAGGATGGCCTATACCAAAAGAATCCCTACCTCCAGACGAGGCACCATTGAATCTGCCTGAATGACGAGGCCTATTGTCAGACCCCTGACCACCCCCCTGTGAAAGAACCATCTCTATTCTCCTGGCCACATTGGCCGCCTCCTGAAAAGAAATCTCACTCCTGTCTCCTTAGCCATCTGTAATAGAATAGGTTGAATGAGTCCCTCAATGGACCTCCTCACTCTCTCTCTCAGTAGGAAGTATAATAAGAGCATGACGGGCCAAGTCAATAAATCTAGTTTTGTACTGAGTAACAGTTATAGAATCCTACTGGAGATGCTCAAACTGCCTCCGATAGATCTCTCTATTAGTGATCGGAAGAAACTTCTCCAGAAATAGCTGAGAAACTGATCCCAAGTCAAAGCTGGTGACCCAACTGGTCTAGGTAAACAATAATATCTCCACTAAGTCTTGGCGGATCCAGATAAGCAAAAAGTAGCAAAGTCGACCCCATTGGTCTCCACTATCCCCATGTTCCTAAGAACCTCATGATAACTGTCTAAATAATCTTTGGGATCCTCAGAAGATGCACCGCTGAGAGTGGTAGTGAAGAGCTTGGCGAACCTGTCCAATCTCCACAAGGCATCAGCAGACATAGCTGCTCCATCATCGGTCTGGGTTACCACACCTGCTGAACTACTCCAACTGGCTGAGCTGCTGGAGTCTGAAACTGGGGAGCCATCTACTCTAGAGTGCGAGTAGCAGGAGTCTGGACTCCTCCTCTATCCTGAGAGATGGCTGGTGCTATAGGAAGCAAGCATGCATGGGTGATACTCTCCATAAGGCCCACTAGACAGACCAGAGCATCCTAGAGTACTAGGATAGCAATGAACCCCTCTAGGACCTGAGCTCTGCCCTACCTCGGCCTCTAGCACGGCCTCGGCCTCTGCCCCTTGTGGGAGTTGCTGTTGGGGGCTCGGGTTGTTGATCAGTGGATGAGGAAGAATGTGTTCTTGTTACCCGTGAAAGAATAGAGTAGAAATTCAATTAGCATTGAGAAACCAAACCGTACGACAGGAAATAATAGATGTGAAGTTTTTCCTAACTCTGTAGCCTCTAGGGGATAAATACGAACATCTTCGTACCGATCCCTTAGACTCTACTAAGCTTGTCTGTGAATTGTGAGACCTGAGTAACCTAGAGCTCTGATACCAACTTCTCTCGACCCAGATTTCACACCCTCGGGAGTCGTGATGGCGCCTAATCGTGAAAGCTAGGCAAGCCGAGTATTATACATTCATTACCTTTTTTATTAAGCATGTTCAATAGTTCAATGTAATAAGTGATTAAATAGCGGATTAAATTAAATAACAAGAAATGCGAAAGACAAAGTTAGTAGTTTAACCAAAAATTTCTACATAATATGAAGCACAATACTACCCAGAATTTGGTGTCACAAGTCACATACCATCTACGAATACTACAAATAAAGTCTGAATAGAAATACACGATTCTGTCTCTGAATAAGTAAAACAGAAGCAAATGATAGAAGGAGACGCCAAGGCTCGCGGAAAAATGCAGAACTACCTCGAGACGCCTATTGGACTGAAGGCATCAACCTCACTGAGGTCCAAAAGCTCTAGTATCAGTATCTGCACATAATGCAGAGTGTAGTATCAGAACAACCGACCCTATGTGCTGGTAAGTGCCTAGCCTAACCTTGACAAAGTAGTGACGAGGCTAGAACCAGACTACCAAATAAACCTGTGCAGTTAAATCATATACAACGAAAAAATAAAAGCAGATATTCATAGCTAAAGATGGGGAGGGGAAATTAGATAACAAAAAAAATACCCAAGAGGAATGTAAAGAAAGCATAATTTAGAGTTCAATAATAATGAGGAAAAAAAACACAGTATTCTATTTCATTTCTTTCATATTGAAGGCGTGTAACCCGCTCCCATTTTATATGTCTCGTTGCAGGCGTGCAACCCGCTTCCATTTCATATATCTCGTTGCAAGCGTGCAACCCGCTCCCATTTTATATATCTTGTTGCAGGCGTTCAACTCGCTTCAATTTCATATATTTCCGTGGCGGCGTGCCACCCGATCCCATTTACAAATCAACCTCAATGACAAAAGAATCTCGGCAAAGGAATAAGAGTATAACAACAACATTCCATCAAGGGAAATAATATCGTAAACAATAACATCCCGGCAAGGGAGACAATGTCATAAACAATAACATCCCGGCAAGGGAACCAACAATAATAATCAACATATTAAGCATGAATAAATCTCAACGGAGTCACAACAATTACAACACTAGACCCACGGGCATGCTCGACACCGACGTAAAGATACTCGTAACCATGCCTATACGTCTTACTCCACAATTAACACATAGCAAATAAGACACAACTCCTAATCCCTCAAGCTAAGGTTAGACAAAACACTTACCTCGATGCCACAAACACAATTCAAGCCTCAACTATCGCATTACCTCTTGATTCCACCACCAATTCGCTCGTATCTAGCCAGAAGTTACTTAACTATATCAATAAATGCTAAATGAATTAATTCTAATGCATGAAAATAGATTTTCTACAGGTTTTCCTAGAAAGTCAAAAATTGACCCTGAGGCCACTTGGTCAAAACCCGAGGTTCAAACCAAAACCCGATTACTCATTCACCCACAAACCCAAATATATAATTTGTTTTGAAATCAGACCTCAAATCGAGGTCCAAATCCCCAAAATTTGAAAGACCTAAATTCTACCCAAAACACCCAA
This sequence comes from Nicotiana glauca, assembly GCA_026770625.1. NCBI lineage: Eukaryota > Viridiplantae > Streptophyta > Magnoliopsida > Solanales > Solanaceae > Nicotiana > Nicotiana glauca. The sequence goes on from MU747614.1 coordinate 163,295, forward strand.
TTTCCCCCATGAAAACCTTTGATTTTGGGTTGAAATCATGAGAAAAGATTAATGAAAATGAGTTAGAGATGACTTACAATCGATTTGGAAGAGAACTTGTCTTTGAAAAATTGCCCAAAGGTGTTTAGGTTTTGAAAGGGTTTGCAAAATGAAATATTTTCGGCTAAGTTATGAATTTGCAGGTCGCAGATGTCGCAATTGAGACCAGGGTTCGCAATTGCGAACCCTTCAGAAGACTGTCCTCTTCGCATTTGTGAAGATTTTTATCGCATTTGATACCACCCCATATTTTTGAGGGTTTCGCATTTGCGAGGCAAACATCGCATTTGCGACTTGGGTCCTCCGCATTTGCGACCAAATGATAACATTTGCAATCAGGCCTGCCTAGGCCTTCTTTCGCATTTGCGATCTCGCATTTGCGATGCGAAGCCTGCAGACCTGCAATATACCAGCAATTCTTTAGTGCAAATTTCACTCTGTGGCCTATCCAAAACTCAGCCGAGCCCTCGGGGCTCCAAACCAAACATGCACACAAATCTAAAAATATCATACGAGCTTGCTCTTGCAATCAAATCACCAAAATAACATCAACAACTATGAATTGAACCTTAAATTCATGAAATCATCCAAGAACACCTAAAATTTCAATTTCTCAACTTTAAGTCTATTTTATACCAAACCAATCCCGATCTTTACCAAATTTTACAGATCCAACTAAATTATTATTTCAAATTCATACTGGGCTCCGAAATCAAAATACGTGCCCGATACCATCAAATTCAAACATTATTTCACTTCCAAAAACTCACATATATTTCAGAAAATAATTTTCTTTACAAATTTATTTCTCGGGCTTGGGACCTCGAATTTCGATTTTGGGCATACGCCTAAGTCCCTTATTTCCCTACGAACCCTTCGGGACCGTCAAATGACGGATCCGGTTCCGTTTACCCATAATGTTGACCAAAGTCAACTCAAATTCATTTTAAAAGAAAAATTTACCATTTTCATTGATTTTCACATAATGGCTTTCCGGATACATGCTCGGATTATGCACGAACATCGAGTTGAGACAAATAGGAAGTTTTTATGCCTCAAAACACAAAATCTATTTCTAAAACAAGTGATGACTTTTCAGGTCATCATAGCACCCGTGGTCTGATATACTATAACTGCATGCCCAGGAGCTTGAGCAGTAGGGGTCTGTGCTCCGCCTCCTTCCTGAGATGTGGCTGGGTCTGCCGGAAATAAACCATCATTGGTCATAAAATCCATGAACCGAAGCATATAGACCATGACCTCCTGAAATCCCGGTGCTGTCATGAAATCTACCGGGGCAGGCTCTGATACGGGCACCTCGCCCTACTCCTCAATGATAAGATCCTCTACTGGATCCACTGGGAGCTATTGGGCAACTCTTGGACGTTCTCGTCCCCTACCTCAGGCCAGTGCCCTCCCCCGGCCTCTACCTCAGCCTCTAGCAACGATGGGAGCAACTCCTCCCGGGTTTGAAATGTTTGTTGAGTGCGTTCACACCATCTGTGAGGGAATAAGAGAAAGAATTAAGTGTACTATTAACTGCATGATAGAAGATGAATAAAGAGTAGTTTCCTAACACCCCAAAGCCTCTCGATGATAAGTGCCGACGTCTCTGTACTGATCCGCACGATTCTATTAGGCCCGCCCATAACTTGTGAGACATATGTGAACCTAGTGCTCTGATACCATGTTGTTACGACCCAATTTTCATTATAGGCCATGATGGCATTGATAACTAGGGATTTTGATGCATTTTATACTCCTTCTGGCTTATGCTTTGATCAAATATTCATACAAAATAGTCCCAAAAGGCTCACAAGTTGTGCTTGATTGCAGGTTTGATCAACAAAGTGACAAAATGTCAAAGATTGGCTCAAAAAGAGTGAAACTTGCACAAGTGACAAAGGCAAGGCAAGCTCAGGAAAAACAGGCCCAGTGCGTCCGCACTACACTTTGTGCGGTTCGCACTGGGAGAGTTGGTATTTCAAGCATTGAGGCAGTGCATCCGCACTAGGTTTTGTGCGGTCCGCACTAAAGGAAATGCGTCCGCACTACCATTTTGTGCGGTCCACAGAGCCAAGGTTCAGAGAAGATGAAGAATGAAGTTTTGAAGCCTTTGCGGTCCACAGTCCATTATGTGCGGACCGCATTAGAAGCCTCTACGGTCGTAGTCCATTTTGTGCGGTCCGTGGTCCATTTTGTGTAGTCCGGACTAACCTCGCAGGGGCAATTTTGTCCAGAGTATTTTTAGGGCATCGGATATTGTATTACATTAGATGTGCTCGTTGGTCGACTTTTCTTAGCCATTTTGGGAATTTTTAATTACTTTTCATCATTGAATATCTGTATTTAGTTTAGCAATTAATTAATATATGTTTATCTTCTTCTATTTCTTTTTTTCTTCTTCTTTGAATATGAGTAGCTAGACCCTATATCTAGGGTTGTGTCTCAACCCTAGTATGGGTAATTAATGGATATTGCATTTTAGGGCTAAATTGATTATGGGTATTTGATATTTGGGTCAATTTCATGGTTAAATTGCTGAATTAGTTGGTTGCAAACACTAGTTTGTGTTTAGTTGACTAGGGTTCTTCTTGAGAAAGAGAGTCTAAGTCTAAGAAATTGATCCAACAAGGAATTGGGGCGTGCTCAAAAGATTGATAGCCCCAATTAAAGGGTTTAACCTCGAGAGAGTAATACCCGACTTGAACCCTAGTTGCTTGTGCAAATTTGCATACCCAATTGATCTTGAGAGAGTCAATTGGGAAAAAATCACTTGAACCACCGAGAGGTGTAGAGTGGGTAAATTAGTGCAATAGTTATATCATATTCCCCAAATATGTCAAAAATGCCTTAGACTCAAGTACACGTTAATTGACCACCTAGGCGGATGCCACTATCCTAGTGCCCTTTAAACCATTAATTACAACTTGCAATATTTAACTCTTAGCTTAATTTACAATTTGTAGTTTGTTAAAAGTAGTATTATAAAGAAAACCCAAAAATGATGAGAAGTGCAATTTGGAATACATACGCAATCCTAAACTAAATAGATACTTGATTCCAATTCTAGCTCTCTGTGGATATCGATCTAGACCCAAAATCGGGTAAACACTATTGTGACCCTCTCTTGCTACATATTAGTAAGGCGGAGTTGGCAACAATCAATTTTTGGAGTCATTGCCGGGGAGCTAACGGTTTTGGCTATCTATTTAGTTAGTTTTGTGTATTGTTCTTCTTTCCTTCTTTGTTACTAATTTGTGGGTGTGAATACTTCAGGTACACAATGGCTTTAAATGCTAATGACCCTCTTGGAAACGTGCTTGTGGGGGAGGAGGTTGATGATATTGAAGAGGATGAGGTGCCTCTTGTACCTCCTGGACCACAAAGAGGTCGCCAGGCCAATGCTAATGAAAATGTCTTAGACCCTCCTCCATCACCTACAAGAGCAGTTCCTCGGGTGCTACCGAACCAAAGCTATGCAAGTGCTATTGTCCCACCCAGAATTCGGGCGGGCAATTTTTTGATAACCAATGTGATGTTGACCTTACTTGAGTAGCGTGCTACAGATCAAAATGCCTACAAACATCTTAAGGGGTTCGTGGATACATGTTGGGGGAGCAAGCAGACAAATGTGTCTGAGGATGCTCTTAGATTGAAACTTTTCCCATTCTCACTTCGGGGGAAGCATTGGATTGGCTCGAGAGACTTCCCAACCATTCCATCACAACTTGGGATAAGTTGGTGGATAAGTTTATTGCTAAATGTTTCTCACCCGGGCACATGGCGGCACTTTGAGATGAGATATTGGCCTTCAAGCAAGAACCCACGAAACCTTTGCATGAGATTTTGGAGCGGTATAGAATGACAGTGAAGGAATTCCCCAATAATGACATGACGGAGAATATGTTGCAACAAACTTTCTACCGGGGCATCAATACTACAAATCAATGCATAGTCAATCAACTCGCTGGGGGTAATTTTATGAAATTGGCATATGATGAAGCTTGTGTCGTTCTTGATGATATGGTAGATACGTCCTTCGCATGGCAAAGTAGAGCCAATGTTCCTCAAGGTGACCCTACGGTTATTCATTTGCATAAGGAATTACATGACCATAGGCAAGCTATAGTGAAGTTGACAACTACTATGAACCAATTGGCTAAGGCACAGTTGTAACAAGTCCAAAATCCTCGCCAAGTGAATGCCATGGAGGGTGTTAATATGCTTGTCAACAAGAAAAGGCAAAGAAGACAACAAAACCAAGGAAATTCTAAGCAATTTGATGATGATTGTGATGGTTTTCAGATTGATGGCTATGATGAGAAAAATGAAGAGGTTCAATATGTGAATAACTATCAAGGCCAATGGGGCAACTCTTCCAACCAACAACAGTTGCGACCCCAGGGCAATTGGGGCAATTAACAACAAAACAGTGGTAATTAGGGGAACAACAATCAAAACAACAACTAGGGCAATCAAAACAACAATCAAGGCAACCAAGGGAATTGGAATGGTAATAATAACAATTGGGGCAACAATAACAGTCAAGGTGGATGGAACAATGGGAACCAAGGAAACCAGGGGCAAGGCTTTCAAAAGCCCCAAATCTGTCAACAACCGAACAATCCACCCCCTTTCCCTTCTCAAGGTCCTAGTTCTTCGAGTAATGATATGGGTAGAATTGAAATGATGTTCAAAAAAATGATGAAGAAGAATGCGGATTCAGATGCACAGTTGGCTTCCCACAATACCTCTATCCGAAACTTGAAGGTGCAATTAGGCCAAATCTCTCAGTCGTTGAATAATCTCCCAAAGGGTGCTCTACCAACTGATACGGTTGTGAACCCAAAGGGTGGGAAAAATCATGTCATGGCGGTTACGACAAGAAGCGGGAGAGACGCTGATGTGAGTGCCTCGAAACAAAAGCAAGTGGTTGATGATGATTTTGAGTTGCAAGAAGATGAAGCTCCTTTGGTAGTTGAAGATGTGGTTGATGACAATGTGAACAATGAAGTGAGGATTGATATTAATAAGGTCGAGGTGGAAACTCAAGATGCCGTGAAACCGTCTAGGGAATACGTGATTGACATGCTGGAGCCGGTTGTGCCAAAAACAAAGGCTCTTTTGCCAAGGCCACATCCACCTTATCCTCAAAGGCTCGCAAAGCAGAGGAATGATAATCGATTCAAAAAGTTCATTGATATGATGAAGATCTTGTCCATTAATGTGCCTTTGGTAAGGCTCTTGAATAAATGTCGGGCTATAAAAAGTTCATGAAAGACTTGGTCACAAAGAAGCATTCTATGGATTGTGAAAATATAAAGATGACTCACCAAGTTAGTGCTATAGTGAATTCAATGGCCCTGAAGCTAGAGGATCCCGATGCTTTCACCATTCCTTGTGCCATTGGGAGTGCGGATTTTTCTAAGGCTTTATGTGATCTAGGGGCGAGTATCAACTTGATGCTCTACTCAGTTTTCAAGACTTTGGGCATTAGGCTACCTAGAGTAACTTCCATGAGATTACAAATGTCAGATAGATCAATGGAGCGAACTTTGGGTATTGTTGATGATGTGCTTGTCGAGGTGGACAAATTTATCTTGCCAGTGGATTTTGTGATATTGGATTGCGAGGTGGACTATGAAGTCCCGATCATATTAGGGAGACCTTTCCTTGCTACGGGAAAGGCTCTAGTAGATGTGAAAGCAGGGGAACTCACTTTCAGGGTGAGTTATGAAAGGTAGTATTCCATGTGTGCAAGTCAATGAAGCAGCCCAATTGTACCGAAGTGTGCTCATTTTTGGATCTAGTCACGGCTGTGATAATTGATAATACAAGTGCTATGATTAATGTGGAGGACCCGTTGGAGGCCGTGTTATTACATCTTGATGTCAATGATGATGCAAGTAGAGTGGAGTGCGTGAATGCCTTACATGGGATGGGCTTTTATTCCTATGAGCCTAGAAAATTGTCTTTGGATCTTGAAAATAGGAAAACTGTAACGATCCGGCCGGTCATTTTTGGAATTTACGCCCCGATCCCCCATTAACTGCTTTCCCTAAGTTTATTTCTGCTATTTTGGTTTGCCGGGACGTTCGGTGTTAGGATTCGGAGTGTTTTGGGACACTTAGTCCCTAAATGAGAGTTTAAGAGTTGAAAAATGGTTCGTATTCGGAACAATGTGAAGAAGACCTCGCAATGGAAATCCGATGGTTCCGTTAGCTCCGTTAGGTGATTTCGGTGTTGGGAGCGTGTTCAGAATGTATTTTAGAGGTTCGTAGCTCATTTAGGCTTGAAATGCCGAAGTTTGAATTTTTGAAGTTTCCGGTCTGATAGTGAGTTTTTGATTCGAGGGTCGGATTGGAATTACAGAAGTTGCTATAGCTCCATCATGTCATTTGGGATGTGTGTGCAAAATTTCAGGTCGTTCGGGCGAGGTTTGGTTAGGTTTTTGATCGAAAGTGTGTTTGGTTGGAATTTGAAGTTCTTAGGCTTGAATCGTAGCTTGATTCGTGTTTCCCATATTGTTTTGAGTGATTTAAGGATTGGTACAAGTTTGAATGATGTTACGGGTTATGTCTGTAGGTTTGGTTGATGTCCGGGGTCCTCGGGTGTGTTTCAGATGCTCAACGGGTCATTTTCTCCTATTTTTGAACTGCTGTTGCTGCTTCTGGTGTGCCTTCATCGCGTTTGCGTTATGTGCTTCGTGTTCGCGAACTCTTATTCTGGCCGCCTGGGAAATCCTTTTATGCGTTCGCGTTTAGAGCCTCGCTTTCGCAAAGCTCTGCCTCCCCCTTCACCGCATTCGCATCCTCCTTATCGCGTTCGTGTAGGTTTAAAAGCCCCTTCATCGCGATCGCGTTGCCTTCCATGCGTTCGCGTAGGGCAAATTTCTAGGCCTTTTATTTTTCTTCAATGCGTTCGCATGCACTGGTTCGCGTTTGCGTAGTTTGCTGGGCCAGGCCTTCGCGTTCGCATCCCTTCCTTCGCGAATGCGAGGGCATTTTGGGGACCTTCTATTTTTCTTCTTCGCGAACGCGTGAGACCTACCGCGTTCGCGATGCTTTAATGATACAATACTTAACATTTCAAAAACGAGGTTTTGCCATTTTTATCAAAACTCAAGGTTTGGAGCTCGGATTTGTTAGCAATTTCAAGGGTTTTTCAAGGGCAATCACTGGGTAACGATTCTCTTCTCTCCTATGACTAAAACCTATTAATCTAATCGCGAATTCACCCTTTAATTTCGTGTTTTTGAATGGAAAGTGGGTAAACTTCTTAGATCTAACTATGGAGTTTTGAGGGGGCATTTGACCTCCGATTTGGAAGATTTTTATATGGTTAGACTCGTGAGAGTACGAGGGTTCTAAAAACGTAAAAATTATTCGATTCAAGACGATGGCTGGAGGGGCATTTTGGTCATTTTACCTATCTTCGCGCCCTAGATTTAAATTTAATAGTGGAATCAGTTGTTGCAATATTATTTACGATGTGTAATTGAATTGAATAGATTTGGGCCATTTGGAGTCCGATACTCATGGCAAGGGCGCGGTTTCTAGTGATATTGAGCCGGTTCGAGGTAAGTGGCTTGTCTAACTTTATGTGGGGGACCTTTCCCCTTCGGATTTGTTCTTGATATTTGAGTGCCTTGTACGCGAGGTGACAAGCGCATACTTGAGCCGATTGATGAAAATCTGGTTTTACTTAAGTTGTTAATATTTAACTTTCCTTCTTATTTGCCTTATCTTACTTGAAGCTTATTACTTGTGCTAGACTAGGAAAGCATGACTAACTGACTTAATTGCCTAATTGCTTAAGTTGTTTAATGTACTACGTGAAGCATTCTAGGCTAGTTCTATCTGCTGCTCCATTTTTCGTACTTATCCCTTGGTTTATTTCTGGCTGTGATTGCGCATTTACATTTGGACTACGGATGTGGGATTCCGGTAGCTCCCCCTACCTTGTTTGTTTACTTTGTGACTACGGGACGGTATCCCGGGAGATCCCCCTGCACTTTTATTTTGGGACTACGGGACGGTATCCCGGGAGATCCCCCTGCACTTTTATTTTGGGACTACGGGACGGTATCCCGGGAGATCCCCTGCATATTGATGATTGGACTATGGGACGGTATCTCGGGAGATCCTCGATATTGATATGAGTGTTCGACTACGGGACGGTATCCCGGGAGGTCCATTGAACAGTTGAGGAAAGGGCTACAGGACGGTATCTTGGGAGACCCTCGTTGGTATTTTGAAATTTAGTTGTGTTTACTTGTGTTTTTGTTTTATCCTTGCAGTTATCCTTGCTCGTTGTTTTGCCTTATTACACTGTCGCGTTTATTAATTTGTGTCAGAATTCCATCCTGTTAATTATTGTTACTGTATTACTTTTACCTCAGTAGGGCCCTAACCTTTCCTCGTCACTACCCAACCGAGGTTAGGCTTGGCACTTACTGAGTACCGCTGTGGTGTACTCATGCCCTTCCTGCGAATGTTTTTCATGTGCAGATCATCCAGGTACCTCTGCTCATGCTCACTACCCTTGAGGCGAGGAGACATACGGAGACTTTGAGGTATATCTGTAGCGTCCGCAGACCGAAGAGTCTTCTTCCTTATTCTAGTTGTAGAGCTGTTATCCTATCATACTTTTGATGTAGTTATTCTGGAGATTAGAGTACTTATTGGAATTATATTAGCCTGTGTTTCCCGTGAGTTTCTGGGTTTTGGTATTTGGTTGTAGACTTCTGCATATTCTTAGAATTTTACAGGCCGGACAACCTTATACTCAGTTGTTATTTTTTATATGTTCAGTTTTAATTGGTTTTTTTCCGCAAATATTATATCTTTTCTACAATACTTGGCTTACCTGGTCGTAGGGACTAGGTGCCATCACGACATGTTCACGATCGGTGAACTAGGGTCGTGACAAGTTGGTATCAGAGCCCTGGGTTCATAGGAGTCACGAAACACATGCCGGTTTATTAGAGTATCGTTGATCGATACGGAGACGTCCGTATTTATCTACGAGAGGCTATGTAACTGTTTAGGAAAAATCTTCATTTCTTTTGAATTCCTTATTGTGCGATATTTTGGCATCAAGTCTAAACTTCTGTCTTCTATTCTCTCACAGATGGTGAGGACACGTGCTACACGAGAGGACTAGGCACCCGCGCCCCCTGCTGTCGCCGTTCGAGGCTGGGGTCGGGGTAGAGGTCGAGGACGTGCACGAGGTGCAGCCACAGCACCCGCGCGAGCTGCCGCTAAGGTACCACCAGCAGATCCAGTTGGAGCCCAGGCACCTGGTACACCTACCACAACTACTACTACTCCAGCGCTCTAGGAGACTCTAGCTCAGTTCATGAGCATGTACACTACCTTGGCTCAGGCGGGGTTACTTCCCCTCGCTGCAGCCACATCCCAGGCCGGGGGAGGGGCCCAGATTCCTGCAGCCCGCACTCCTGAGCAGAGAGTGCCGATGGAGCAGGTCCTAGAGGTTATTCCTATACCGCCTGCAGCACCAGCACAGCCCGGGGATGGATCAGCTGTCTCCGAGGATGAGTAGCGTAGGCTAGAGAGGTTCAAGAAATATGATCCCCCAGTGTTCAGTGGCCTAGCATCAGATGACGCCTTGGGATTTTTGGAGGAGTGTTATCGCATTCTTCGTATTATGGGCATAGTGGAGTCTAGTGGGGTTTCTTTCACCGCCTTTCAGCTTCGGGGAGCCGCCTATGATTGGTGGCGTACTTATGAGTTAGACAGTCCAGTCGAGTCTGCCTCACTGACTTGGACCCAGTTTTCAGACATGTTTATGAGGGAGTTTGTTCCCCAGAGCCTCATGGATTCATGGCGCGCAGAGTTTGAGTATTTGCGCCAGGGTGCTTTGACAATTTTAGA
>MU747614.1:173450-192568 GCA_026770625.1 Nicotiana glauca
AAAAAAATTCTTTTCTTTTGAATTCCTTTTCGTGCGATATTTTGACATCAGTTCTAAACTTATGCCTTCTATTCTCTCACAGATGGTGAGGACACATGCTACATGAGAGGACCAAGCACCACTGCTGCCGCCGTCAGAAGCCGGGGCCGGGGTAGAGGTTAAGGACGCGCACGAGGTGCAGCCACAGCACCCGCGCGAGCTGCCGCTGAGGTACCACCAGCAGATCCAGTTGGAGTCCAGGCACCTATTACACCTACCACAGCTACTACTACTCCAGCGCTCCAGGAGACTCTGGCTCAATTCATGAGCATGTACACTACCTTGGCTCAGGCGGGGTTGCTTCCCCTCGCTGCAGCCACATCCCAGGCCGGGGGAGGGGCCCAGACTCCCGCAACCCGCACTCCTGAGCAGAGAGTGCAGATAGAGCAGGCCCTAGAGGTTATTCCTGTACTGCCTGCAGTACCAGCACAGCCCAAGGATGGGTCAGCTGTCTCCGAGGATGAGTAGCGTAGGCTAGAGAGGTTCAAGAAATATGATCCCCCAGTGTTCAGTGGCCTAGCATCAGATGACGCCTTGGGATTTTTGGAGGAGTGTTATCGCATTCTTCGTATTATGGGCATAGTGGAGTCTAGTGGGGTTTCTTTCACCGCCTTTCAGCTTCGGGGAGCCGCCTATGATTGGTGGCGTACTTATGAGTTAGACAGTCCAGTCGAGTCTGCCTCACTGACTTGGACCCAGTTTTCAGACATGTTTATGAGGGAGTTTGTTCCCCAGAGCCTCATGGATTCATGGCGCGCAGAGTTTGAGTATTTGCGCCAGGGTGCTTTGACAATTTTAGAGTATGCCATCCGTTATACCAGGTTGGCTAGACATGCACCAGCTTTGGTTGCCATAGTTCGGGAGAGAGTTCGGAGGTTTATTGAGGGTCTTATTCTGCCCATCCGGTCCAGCATGGCTCGAGAGTTAGAGATGGATATTCCTTACCAGCAGGTAGTGAGCATTGCTAAGAGGATTGAGGGTATGCTCGCCAGGGAGCGAGGGGAGAGGGAGGCCAAGAGGTCTCGAAAGTCGGGTCACTACTCTGGTGCCCGTACCCCTTCAGCCGGTCATTATGGTAGGGGTTATTCTGGTCGCCCTGTACATTCAGCCTTGCCAGCATCCGGTAGTACTCCAGCTCCACCTGTACCTCAGGAGCCTTATTATGCGCCTCCAGTTTCTAGCGCGCCTCCTGCGCGGGGTGCTTTCAGAGGTCAGTCCAGTAGACCTAGCTCCTATCAGTCACATCCACCACGTATTCCCAGAGCTTGTTTCGAGTGTGGCGATACACGTCACATGGTTAGGGACTGTCTCAGACTTGGTAGGGGTGCATCTTCACAGACTACTCAGCCACAGCGTGCTTCTCAGAGTTCTCAGGCTATGGTTCCAGCTCCCACTGCTGCCCCACCTGCCCAGCCAGCCAGGGGCGAAGGCTGGGGAGATAGGGATCGCCCTCGTGAGAGGGTTCGGGCTAGATATTATTGTATTCCTGCTCGTACTGAGTCGGTTGCCTCCAATTCTGTCATCACATGTATTATTCTGGTTTGTCACAGAGAGGCATCGGTTCTATTCGATCCAGGCTCTACTTATTCATATGTGTCTTCTTATTTTGCTTTGCATTTGGGTGTGCCTCGGGATTCTTTGAGTGCCCCCGTTTATGTTTCTACTCTTGTGGGAGATTTTCTTGTTGTAGACCGCATTTACCGATCGTGTTTGGTTACTACTCGTGGTTTTGAGACCAGGGCAGATCTATTATTACTCGGCATGGTTGATTTTGACATTATTCTGGGCATGGACTGGTTGTCGCCCCATCATTCTATTCTTGATTGTCATGCCAAGACCGTGACGTTGGCTATGCCAGTTGTTCCACGTATTGAGTGGAGTGGTACTTTGGATCATACTCCCAGTAGGGTTATTTCTTTCCTTAGAGCTCAACGTATGGTTGAGAAGGGGTGTGCCGTGCATTTAGCTTATGTGAGAGATGTCAGTGTTGACAGCCCTTCTGTTGATTCAGTCCCAGTGGTACGTGATTTCCCCGATATGTTTCCAGCTGATCTTCCGGCATGCCGCCCGATAGAGATATCGATTTTGGCATTGATGTGTTGTCGGGCGCTCAGCCCATTTCTATTCCTCCCTATCGCATGGCTCCTCCTAAGTTGAAGGAGTTGAAGGATCAATTGCAGGAATTGTTGGGTAAATGTTTTATCCGGCCCAGTGTTTCGCCATGGGGTGCTCCTGTCTTGTTTGTAAAGAATAAGGATGGTTCTATGCGTATGTGCATTGATTATCGCCAGTTGAACAAAGTTACAGTGAAGAACCGTTATCCTTTGCTGCGTATTGATGATCTGTTTGACCAGCTTCAGGGCGCACAGGTGTTTTCCAAGATTGATTTGCGCTCAGGTTACCATCAGTTGATGATTCGGGAGCTAGATATCCCAAAGACTGCCTTCAAGACTTGGTATGGTCATTACGAGTTCCTTGTTATGTCATTTGGGCTGACTAATTCCCCGACAGCTTTTATGCATTTGATGCATAGAGTATTCAGGCCATATCTTGACTCATTCGTGATTGTTTTTATTGATGATATTCTGGTATATTCCCGGAGCTTGGAAGATCATGAGCAGCACTTGAGGATAGTGCTTCAGACTCTAAGAGAGAAGAAATTATATGTAAAGTTCTCAAAATGTGAGTTCTGGCTGAGTTCTGTGGCATTCCTAGGCCACGTGGTATCGAGTGAGGCATTCGAGTGGATTCGAGGAAGGTGGAGGCCGTGCAGAGTTGGCCCACGCCCTCCTCAGCTACAGATATTTGCAGTTTCCTCGGCTTGGCGGGTTATTACTGTCGCTTTGTGGAGGGGTTTTCATCGATTGCGGCCCCTATGACTAGATTGACTCAGAAGGGTGCCCCATTTCAGTGGACAGAGGAGTGTGAAGCGAGCTTTCAAAAGCTCAAGACAGCTTTGACTTCAGCCCCAATCTTGATGCTGCCTACCGGTTCAGGGTCCTATACAGTTTATTGTAATGTCTCACGGGTTGGACTTGGAGCGGTGTTGATGCAGGATGGTAGGGTGATTGCCTACGCGTCCAGACAGTTGAAGGTATATGAAAAGAACTACCTTGTCCACGATCTTGAGTTAGCTGCTATTGTTCATGCCTTGAAGATTTGGCGTCATTATTTGTATGGGGTGCCTTGTGAGATCTATACTGACCATCAGAGTTTGCAGAACTTGCTTAAGCAGAAGGACCTGAATATGCGTCAGAGGAGATGGTTAGAGTTGTTAAAGGATTATGATATTACTATTCTTTATCACCCGGGCAAGGCCAATGTGGTTTCCGATGCCTTTAGTCGTCGGGCGGAGAGTTTGGGTAGTTTGGCATATCTACCAGCCTTAGAGAGACCTATGGCGATGGATGTTCAGGCTTTAGCCAGACAGTTCGTGAGATTGGACCTTTCAGAGCCCAGTCGGGTTCTAGCCTGCGTGGTTTCTCGGTCTTTCCTATTTGATCGCATCAGGGAGTGACAGTATGATGACCCTCATTTGCTTGTCCTTCAGGACAAAGTTCGTCGTGGTGATGCTAGAGATGTTACCATCGGGGATGATGGGGTATTGAGGATACAGGGCCAGATTTGTATACCCAATGTCGATGATCTTCGAGAGTTGATTCAAGAAGAGGCCCATATCTCGCGGTATTCCATCCATCCGGGTGCCGCGAAGATGTATCAGGACTTGAGGTAGCACTACTGGTGGAGGCAGATGAAGAAGGATATAGTTGACTATGTGTCTAGATGCCTCAACTGCCAGCAGGTGAAGTATGAGCACCAGCTTCCGGGTGGGTTGCTTCAGTAGATTGAGATCCCAGAGTGGAAGTGGGAGCGTATCTGGACTCCCATGGACCGTGAAGAAGTTTGATTCTATTTGGGTTATTGTGGATCGGCTGACCAAGTCCGCTCATTTCATACCTGTGTGTACCACTTATTCATTGGAGCTGTTGGCGGAGATTTATATCAGGGAGATCGTCCGTTTGCATGGTATTCCAGTTTCTATCATCTCAGACAGAGGTACTCAGTTTACCTCGCGGTTTTGGAGAGTCGTACAGCAGGAGTTAGGCACTCGGGTGGAGTTGAGCACGGCATTTCACCCCCAGACGGACGGACAATCCGAGCGCACTATTCATATTCTGAAGGATATGCTCCGTGCGTGCGTGATTGAGTTTGGAGGGTCATGGGATCATTTCCTGCCACTGGCGGAGTTTGCTTATAACAACAGTTGTCAGTCCAATATTCAGATGGCGCCGTATGAGGCCTTATATGGTAGGAGGTGTAGATTTCCGGTGGGTTGGTTTGAGCCGGGTGAGGCCAGGCTATTGGGCACAGAAATGGTTCAGGATGCAATGGAGAAGGTTAAGGTGATTCAGGATAGACTCCGTGTAGCTCAGTGTAGACAGAAGAGTTACGCGGACAAGAAGGTCCGTGATGTTGCATATATGGTTGGTGAGCGGGTTCTACTTCGGTTCTCGCCTATGAAGGGCGTCATGAGGTTTGCGAAGAAAGGGAAGCTAAGTCCGAGGTTTATTGGCCCTTTTGAGATCTTGAGGCGAGTTGGGGAGGTTGCTTATGAGCTTGCCTTACCTCCTATCCTAGCCGGAGTTCATCCGGTATTTCATGTTTCGATGCTCCGGAGATATCACAGTGATCCGTCGCACGTGCTGGATTTCAGTTCAGTCCAGTTGGACAAGGATCTATCCTATGTTGAGGAGCCAGTGGCCATTTTGGACAGGCAGATCAGAAAGTTGAGGTCAAAGAACATTGCTTCAGTCAAGGTCCAATGATGAGGTCAGCCGGCCGAGGAGGCAACTTGGGAGACCAAGCAGGATATGCGCAGCCAGTACCCTCATCTTTTTACTAATTCAGGTATGTTCTCTATGCTCGTTCGAGGACGAACGAATGTTTAAGTGTAGGAGGATGTAACGACCCAGCCGGTTGTTTTTGGAATTTACGCCCCGATCCCTCATTAACTGCTTTCCCTAAGTTCATTTCTGCCATTTTGGTTTGCCGGGACGTTCAGTGCTAGGATTCGGAGTGTTTTGGGACACTTAGTCCCTAAATGAGAGCTTAAGAGTTGAAAAATGTTCTGTATTCGGAATAATGTGAAGATGACCTTGGAATGGAAATTCGAAGGTTCCGTTAGCTCTGTTAGGTGATTTCGGGGTTGGGAGCATGTTCGGAATGTATTTTGGAGGTTCGTAGCTCATTTAGGCTTGAAATGCCGAAGTTTGAATTTTTGAAGTTTCCGGTCTGATAGTGAGTTTTTGCTCCGAGGGTCAGATTGGAATTCCGGAAGTTGCTGTAGCTCCATCATGTCATTTGGGATATGTGTGCAAAATTTCAGGTCGTTCGGGCGAGGTTTGGTTAGGTTTTTGATCGAAAGTATGTTTGGTTGGAATTTGAAGTTCTTAGGCTTGAATCTTAGCTTGATTTGTGTTTCTGGTGTTGTTTTGAGTGATTTAAGGATTGATACATGTTTGAATGATGTCACGTGTTATGTCTGTAGGTTTGGTTGAGGTCCCGGGGGCCTCGGGTGTGTTTCGGATGCTCAACGGTTCATTTCCTCCTATTTTTGAACTGTTGTTGCTACTTCTGGTGTGCCTTCATCGCGTTCGCGTTATGTGCTTCGCGTTCGCGAAGGCTTATTTTGGACACCTTTGAAATCCTTCTACCCGTTTGTGTTTAGAGCCTCGCATTCGCGAAGCTCTGCCTCCCCCTTCACCGCGTTCGCATCCTCCTTATCGCGTTCGCGTAGGTTTAAAAACCCCTTCATCGCGATCGCGTTGCCTTCCACGCGTTCGCGTAGGGCAAATTTCTGAGCCTTTTATTTTTCTTCAACGCGTTCGCATGCACTGGTTCGCATTCGCGTAGTTTGCTGGGCCAGGCCTTCGCATTCGCATCCCTTCCTTCACGAACGCGAAGGGCATTTTTGGGGACCTTCTATTTTCCTTCTTCGCGAACGCGTGAGACCTACCGCGTTCGCGATGCTTTAATGATCTGAACAGTACTTAATATTTCAAAAATGAGGTTTTGCCATTTTTATCAAAACTCAAGGTTTGGAGCTCGGATTTGGGAGCAATTTCAAAGGTTTTTCAAGGGCAATCACTGGGTAACGATTCTCTTCTCTCCTATGACTAAAACCCATTAATCTAATCGCGAATTCACCCTTTAATTTTGTGTTTTTGAATGGAAAGTGGGTAAACTTCCTAGACCTAACTATGGGGTTTTGAGGGGGCATTTGACCTCCGATTTGGGAGATTTTTATATGGTTAGACTCGTGAGAGTACGAGGATTCTGAAAACGTAAAAATTATTCGATTCCGAGTCGATGGTTGGAGGGGCATTTTGGTCATTTTACCTATCTTTACTCCATAGATTTAAATTTAATAGTGGAATTAGTTGTTTGCAATATTATGTACGATGTGTAATTGAATTGAATAGATTTGGGCCACTTGGAGTCGGATACTTGTGGCAAGGGCGCGATTTCTAGTAATATTGAGCCGGTTCGAGGTAAGTGGCTTGTCTAACTTTGTGTGGGGGACCTTTCCCCTTAGGATTTGTTCTTGATATTTGAGTGCTTTGTACGCGAGGTGACGAGCGCATACTTGAGCCGATTGATGAAAATCCGATTTTACTTAAGTTGTTAATATTTAACTTTCCTTCTTATTTCCCTTATCTTACTTGAAGCTTATTACTTGTGCTAGACTAGGAAAGCATGACTAACTGACTTAATTTCCTAATTGCTTAAGTTGTTTAATTGTACTACGTGAAGCATTCTAGGTTAGTTCTATCTGCTGCTCCATTTTTCGTACTTATCCCTTAGTTTGTTTCTGGCTGTGATTGCGCATTTACATTGGGACTACGGATGTGGGATTCCGGTAGCTTCCCCCCACCTTGTTTGTTTACTTTGGGACTACGGGACGGTATTCCGGGAGATCCCCCTGCACTTTTATTTTGGGACTACGGGACGGTATCCCGAGAGATCCCCCTGCACTTTTATTTTGGGACTACGGGACGGTATCCCGAGAGATCCCCCTGCACTTTTATTTTGGGACTACGGGACGATATCCCGGGAGATCCCCTGCACATTGATGATTGGACTACGGGATGGTATCCCGGGAGATCCTCGATATTGATATGAAAGTTGGACTATGGGACGGTATCCCGGGAGGTCCATTGAACAGTTGAGGAAAGGGCTATAGGACGTTATCCTGGGAGACCCTCATTGGTATTTTGAAATTTAGCTTTGTTTACTTATGTTTTTACTTTATCCTTGCAGTTGTCCTTGCTCGTTGTTTTGCCTTAATACACTTCCGCGTTTATTAATTTGTGTCAGACTTCCATCATGTTAATTATTGTTCCTGTATTACTTTTACCTCAGTAAGGCCCTGACCTTTCCTCGTCACTACCCAACCGAGGTTAGGCTTGGCACTTACTGAGTACCGCTGTGGTGTACTCATGCCCTTCCTGCGCATGTTTTTCATGTGCAGATCATCCAGTTACCTCTGCTCAGGCGCACTACCCTTGAGGCAAGGAGACATACGGAGACTTCGAGGTATATCTGTAGCGTCCGCAGACCGAAGAGTCTTCTTCCTTATTCTAGTTGTAGAGCTGTTATCCTATCATACTTTTGATGTAGCTATTCTGGAGATTAGACTACTTATTGGAATTCTATTAGCCTGTGTTTCCCGTGTGTTTTCGGGTTTTGGGATTTGGTTGTAGACTTCCGCATATTCTTAGAATTGTGCAGGCCGGGCGACCTTATACTCAGTTGTTATTTTTCATATGTTCAGTTTTAATTGGTTTTTTTTCGCAAATATTATATCTTTTCTGCAATACTTGGCTTACCTGGTCGTGGGGACTAGGTGCCATCACGACATGTTCACGATCGGTGAACTAGGGTCGTGATAAAACTCTACCAACCAAACCATCAATTGAGGAGCCACCGGTGTTAGAGTTGAAATCACCTCCTCCATACCTCAGGTATGAATTCTTAGGGCCTAGTTCTATTTTACCAGTTATTTGTTCCTCGTGTCTTACTAACTTGCAGGTAGATTCCACTTTGGCTGTGCTCAAAAAGGGGAAGAAGGCAATTGGATGGACTTTGGCCTACATTCGGGGGATAAGCCCCGCATTTTACATGCACAAGATTATTTTGGAGGATGATGCAAAACCCTCCTTAGAACATCAAAGGAGGTTTAATGAAGCAATGCAAGAAGTGGTGAAGAAAGAAGTGATAAAGTGGTTAGATGCCGGGGTTGTGTACCCTATTTCCGATAGCTCATGGACTTCTCCGGTGCAATGTGTGCCGAAGAAGGGTGGTATGACTGTGGTGACAAATGACAATAATGAACTTATTCCCACTTGGATAGTTACCGGATGGAGGGTATGTATGGACTACCAGAAGTTGAACAAGGTGACCCACAAGGATCATTTCCCATTGCCATTTCTTGACCAAATGCTAGATCTCCTTGCGGGGTGTGCCTTTTATTGCTTTTTGGATGGATACTCGGGATATAATCAAATCTTAATCGCTCCAGAGGATCAGTAGAAGACCACCTTTACTTGTCCATATGGCACCTTTGCTTTCTCTCGGATGCCGTTCGGGTTGTGCAATGCTTCGGTGACATTCCAACGATGCATGATGGCTATTTTCACCGATATGGTGGAAGATATTTTGGAGGTCTTTATGGATGATTTTAGTGTGGTTGGTGATTCATTTGAAGAGTGTTTGGGAAATTTGTATAGAGTTTTGGCCCGGTGTGAAGACACCAATCTTGTGCTAAATTGGGAAAAATGCCATTTCATGGTTGAAGAGGGCATAGTGTTGGGCCACAAAATTTCAAAGCATGGGATTGAAGTTGACAAACCAAGATAGAGGTGATTTCAAGGCTTCCTCTCCTTACTTCTGTCAAGGGGTGAGGAGTTTTCTTGGGCACACGGGGTTTTACCGGAGGTTTATAAAAGATTTTTCAAAGGTGGTAAACCCCTTGTGCAAGCAACTAGAGAAGGATGCCAGTTTATGTTCGATGAGGGATGTATGCAAGCATTTGAGCTTCTAAAGCTTAAGTTGACCACTACTCCTATCACTACCACACCAAATTGGAGCTTACCCTTTGAGCTCATATGCAACACAAGTGACGTTGCGGTTGGGGTTGTCTTGGGTCAAAAAGTTAGCAAAATGTTTCATCCGGTGTACTACGCAAGCAAGACCATGAATGAGGATCAAAGCAACTATACGGTTACTGAGAAAGAGTTGTTAGCCATAGTATATGCAATGGAAAGTTTTCGACCGTATCTTATGGGGGACAAAGTCATAGTGCACACCGATCATGCCGCCCTTAGGTACTTGATGACAGAGAAAGACTCAGAGGATGGGTGTTACTACTCCAAGAGTTTGATCTAGAACTTGTGGACCGGAAAGGTAGTGAAAACGAAGTTGCAGACCATTTGTCCCGCTTGGAGGAGGAAGGAAGGCCATGTGATGGCCTAGAGATCAATGGTGCATTTCCCGATGAGCAACTACTTTCTGTGTCGATGAGTGATATGCCATGGTTTGCGGATATTGCTAATTTCCTTGTGAATGGCATCATTCCGTGCGAGCTCTCTTCTAACCAAAGGAAGAAGCTCAAACAGGATAGTCTGGACTTCTATTGGGACGATCCATACTTGTTCAAGATTTGTACCGACAGAGTGATCCAGAGGTGTGTACCTGAGGAGGAGAAATTTAGCATCCTAGAGGCTTGTCATTACTCCCCCTATGGTGGCCATCATAGAGGGGCGAGGATGGCTTCAAAAGTTCTAAGTTGTGGTTTTTATTGGCCAACCTTGTTCAAAGATGCAAGTGATCTAGTAAAAAGGTGTGATAAATGTCAACGAGCAGGCAGGATTTCCAAGAAAGATGAGATGCCTCTACACACCATTCTTGAAGTTGATATGTTTGATGTATGGGGTATCGATTTTATGGGCCCTTTTGTAATCTCGTGTGGAAATACCTACATTCTTGTAGCGGTTGATTATGACTCAAAATGGGCTGAGGCCGTGGCCTTGCCCAACAATGAATCTAGGAGTGTGGTGGCATTTCTGAAGAAGAGCATTTTCACAAGGTTTGGTACGCCTCGGGCAATTATTCGTGATGGTGGATCCCATTTTTGTAATAGAGTTTTTGATGCCTTTCTTTCCAAGTATGATGTCAACCAAAAAAGTGTCTACTCCTTATCATCCTCAAGCAAGTGGCCAGTTGAAGTGTCCAACAGGGAGATCAAGAGAATTTTATCCAAAACTGTCAATGCCAATAGGACCGATTGGTCTAAAAAGTTAGATGATGCTCTATGGACTTACTGGACCGCTTACAAGACCCCAATTGGTATGTCGCCGTACCGGTTGGTTTTTGGGAAAGCATGTCATTTAACAGTGGAGTTGGAGCATAAGGCGATGTGGGCTTTGAAGAAGTTAAATCTTGAGTGGGACGTAGCTGCCAATCTTCGGGTGGAGCAACTCAATCTTCGGGTCGCCGTTTTTGCAGCTCATAAACCGAGAGTGTATCTAAAGAAGATTGGGATTTCGAGCACCAACAAGTATGTATATATATATACGACAATGGGTTGAAGATAATGTTCGCAACCATATTGTGACCGAGACACATGCGAGATCAATGTGTGAAAAGCTAGAGACTCTTTTATGCTTCAAAAACTGGGAACAACAAGTTGTTCCTACTAAAGGAATTGATGACATTTAAATATAAGGAAGGCGGCCCTATCCTTTATTATATAAATAATTTTTAGGGCATCCTTGATTAGATGTCTGGAATGGGAGTTAATTTTGATGATGAGGTACAAGGACTTTGGATTCTTAATACTTTACCGAACTCTTGGGAAACTCTTCGGGTTTCTTTGACAAATGAAGCTTCGGGAGATAAGGTGACCATGAAATATGCCAAGAGTGGTGAGTTGAACGAGGAATTAAGGAGAAAATATTATGGTTCGTCATCACAAGCAGATATCTTGGTTACAGAAGTCCGAGGGAGAGATAGAACAAAAGACTCAAGGAATAGAGGTAAAAGTAGAAGTAAGTCAAGGTCCAAATACTATAATATTACATGCAACCAGTGTGGAAAGAAAGGACACATCAAAAGGTTTTTCCGCAAGTTGAATCAAGACATTAGAGAAGGAAATAAAGCTGAAAATAACGAAAACAATGTAGATGCTATTGTTCGAGAAGACCTTCTTTTTGCTTATGATGAAAATGTCATCAATTTGGTATCCTGTGAGACGAGCTGGATAGTAGATTCTGGAGCTACCTTACATGTCATACCAAGAAAGACATTTTCTCATCTTATACTCCTGTTGATTCTGGAGTGTTAAAAATGGGCAATGCCAGTGAAGTTAAGGTGTTTGGTGTTGGCACAGTTTGTTTGAAAACTAATAATAGTTCAACGTTATTTCTCCAAGATGTCAAGCATGCTCCAGAATTTCCTTTTAATTTGATCTCCACAGGAAGATTAGATGATGAAGCTTACCATAATGTCCTCTTTAATGACCAATGGAAGCCCACCAAGGGCTCGTTAGTAGTGGCACGATGAGTCAAGTCTAGTCAATTATATGTGACACAGGGCTCTATTCTTAATGACTCCATAAATCTGGTAGAAAGTGATACTTTATCAGAATTGTGTCACCGAAGATTGAGTCATATGAGTGATAGGGGGATTATATGTTTGGCTATGAAAAATTGCTTTCTGGAGTAAAACAAGAAAAGCTAAAAAGGTGTATCCATTGTTTAGCTGGCAAACAGAAAAGGGTTTTCTTTCATAGCCATCCTCTTTTAAGAAAGACCGAATTATTAGAGTTAGTACACTCTGATTTGTGTGATCCATTAAAAGTAAAGTCAAAAGGTGGTGCACTTTACTTTATGACCTTCATTGATGATAATTCTCGTAAGCTCTGGGTGTATCCTTTGAAATTCAAAGATCAACCACTTAGCGTGTTTAAGGAATTTCAGGCCTTAGGTGAGAGACAGACGAGGAGGAAATTAAAATGTTTCGTAGTAAATGTTGTGGTCCCTTGTCTAACTATTGCCAGGAATAAGGAATTCGTCATTAAAAAACTCCGACCAAGACGCCTCAATTGAATGGTTTGACAGAGAGAATAAGTAGAACTCTAGTTGAGAGAGTTAGATGCTTTCTTTCAGAGGCTAAACTTCCAAATACATTTTGGGCGGAAGCACTTAACGCTGTTGCCTATGTTATCAATTTGTCTCCTACTGTTGCTTTGGATGGTGATGTCCCAGACAGAGTTTGGTATGACAAAAATGTTTCTTATCATCACCTAAGAGTTTTTGGGTGTAAAGCTTATGTGCATGTTCCTAAAGATGAGATATCAAAACTGAATGTCAAAACTAAGCAGTGCATCTAACTCTCTTAACTAATTTGGGTAAGATGAGTTTGGGTATCGTTTGGGTATCGTTTTTATGATCTAGTTGACAATAAACTTATTAGATGTTATGATGTAATATTTTTTGAAGACCAGACTATTCAGGAAATAAAGCTGAGAAGATAGATTCTGAGAGTAATGAGAGCTTAGTTGATAGTGATCCAGTTTCTATTGCTAAGGCACCTATTGCACATGAAGGAACCCAAGACAATGATAGAGATAGTAATCAAGATCAAAATAAACGTCATGTTATAGATGTTATGGATGCTTCAATTGATGAAGTTATGGTTGATCAACAACCAATTCCTGCTCTATTAACTATTTCGAATGCTCCTGAAACCTCTCTTAGAAGATCTACAAGGGAGAAACAAAAATCCATGAGCTATCCTTATGATGAGTATGTACTTTTGACTGATATGGGAGAACCTGAGAATTATGATGAAGAAATGCAAGATACCCATAAAGATTAGTGGATTGAATCCATGGAATATGAGATGAAGTCACTCCATGAGAATGGCATATATGAGTTAGTAAAATTGCCGAAAGGTAAGAGAGCGTTAATAACAAATGGATATTCAGAATAAAGCAAGATAACCATACCTATGCGCCTAGATATAAGGTGAGGTTAGTTGTTAAAGGTTTTGTCTAGAAGAAGGGAGTTGACTTTGATGAAATTTGCTCCCCTATTGTGAAGATATCTTCTATTTGTGTGGCTCTAGGCTTAGCTGCAAGTCTAGATTTAGAGGTTGAGCAGATGGATGTCAAGACTTCTTTTATTCATGGTGATTTAGATGAGGATATTTATATGGAGCAACCTGAGGGTTTTGTAACTAAGGGAAAAGAAAATTATGTCTGCAAATTAAAAAAGAGCATGTATTGATTGAAACAAGCTCCAAGGAAAATGGTATTTGAAGTTTGAATCTGTCTGTTACGCCCCGAACCTGGGCCCGGACATAACACAACACTCGGTGCCTGACTACATGTGACCGAGCGAACCAACTGGCAGGCTGAATCAACTTGTGATATCATAACATATTGAATGCGGAAGATAAACTAACACATACTAATATACTGAAAGTATGGATGATATAAATCAAAGTGCAAAAATACTAATACAATTATCAAATATTATTGTAGCAACATGGCTTAATATGAAAAGCCTGTGACTCTGTCTAATTATTACTCTAGTTTATGAAGCCTCTAATGAAGTACTGAAAACACTGACTGTCTGTAAATACTGAAAGACTGTAAGGTAAAGATATATATATATATATATATATATATAGACATGTCTCTACTCCTCTGTCTTAGAGACTCTAGATTTTTATACTTCAATGATTCCCTCCTAAGAATGGTAGAAACCAGCCTTTGTAGCAGTCCAATTTACTTTGATTGTTTTCCTAATTTTACGGTGTCTCTTAGAGATAGAAATATCTTAGATTCTTTAATTCTTAATGTTAAAACTGCCAATTACAAAATCAAAACTGGATCCTTACCAGTAGCAATTATTTATAGAATATATAATAAAGCCATGAGTTCTGCCTTTAACACAAGAGCTATGAAAACCCTCCATAAAGGAGAAACTGTTCTTTTCAAAATAGATCTACAAAAATCTCACCTGTCAATACCCAAACCCATTTCTTGAAGCCAAGTTTCCCTACCACAATATTGATTACTACAAGATGCTACTCAGGCTAAGAAACTGGAAAATACTATGGTCTCTCAAATCCAATAATATTCTAGCAAATCTGTAGCTATTTCCTTCCAAAGATTCGTTAGCCAAAGAGTCTCTGTCTCATCCGCTTCGACACAGTCTGAGATTTAGTGTGGAAGACATTCAATATCTTTTATTCCTTCTAGAATCGAAATTGTTAATTTTGACTCTAGGATCCCCCAAGCCAAATATTCTGTAGAAATAGCCCCTCCAACAGAAGTTAATTATGAACAACCACAATCTCCCACTTACTCAGCTTTAATGCTGAATTAGTTGTTTTGGAAAAGGACTTCCAAATTGATAAAGAAAAACTTCGAGCAAATTTTTATTCACAAGAAAATATTTTTAAAAGAACTTGATTTTTCCAAAAGTTTCAAGGTGACGACAGAAAAAATATCCAAAGTATTTACTATGAGTCTTTAAACTTCATAAAAGAACAAATTAATTTATTTGAATAGTTTGAGGCTTATGCTGTATATCACCAATTAGATTTTCCTTTTTCTAAATCTGTTAATATATCAAAAATTTGGAGAACCTCCTCCGGAGAAGAAGTTCTCTCAGAACTTCCTCCGGCGCAAGGATTTTCAACAAGTTATGCAAATGCTTCAGTAATTGCTAATCCTTTCAAATTAAAAAATGAAAATGAAGCTATTACAGGAAAAGGTATTAAAAGTATTTTGAACAAAATAATTATACAAAAAAATATTTACAATCTCTTGGTGAATATTTGGTTACAAAACCAACTTCAACATCTAGTTCTAAGCCAACAAATACCCCCACTTCTTTAATCCCTTTGCTTAAACCCTATGAGATCCCTAGAACTTTTTCTACGGAACTTTCTTCCAATCCGTGGCGGCCCAAAGTCGCATGGCCTCCTCACTTCATGTGGTTGCCAAAAGCACCGCACAAAAAATATTGGAGGCTAAAAGCCCCATTGCAGGTACATGGTATCCATCTAACATCTCAAAGACTACAACCAATCAGGCACTTTCTTCATCGGTGCCACAACCTATTTTTGTACACAAGGGCTCCTCCTCCAAGGAACCCACTTATATTAAGAACGAAAGTGTTTACCCACTCATTCAAATTGAACCAGAGTTCTGACATTCCAGGAGAGAATTCTTTCTCAAGTGGTAGTATAAGGTGTGTTTTTTACAAGTGATATGGGGGGCTATTTATAGCCAAAGAAGTAAAAATTACATAGTATTTTCTAATGCCATTCATGATGTCATTAGGAGTAAGTGCTAGTTGATGTCATGGATGATGTCAGATGTGATGTCATTGTGGTGTCATGCTGATGTAACTTCTGATTAATTTTTCAGAACATTAAATTAAGGTCTTCTTCTTCTTCCTCTTCCTCTGATGATTTGTCAGACAAAGATACTTGATTTTGTTGACCTGGAATTTGTGTCTTGAGGGTATCAAGAATTTGCTCCATTTACTGAATAAAATCAAGCCTACTGTTGGAACCGGCTAGTTGTGCACTTGCAATGGACTTTTGTTGTAAAAATAAAATTTGAGCAGCATCTATTATAGTTATATACTGCGGATGGGATAGAAACCACTTGTCTACCGTAGGTACATAGGCTTCAGATGAATTTCATATTTTATACCATTTGCAGTGTCCTTGGAGGGCTAACCACGGTAGTCCTTTATGTCCTTCTAGCTTATGGAAGGAAAACTTCTGGTAGTATATCCATGTGATATGAAATTGGTGGGAAAATTGGAGGAGTATGGGTATTTGATTTTCACTAGAAAACGTATGACAGAAATAATCATATCCTTCTTTTACTGGTGCTGGGAGGATTTCAGCTCTATAACCATATACATGCCACCATTGATGTATAAACCACTGAGGGAATTCAGAGGTTAATTGTTTACTCCAGAGGATGAACCATGAATGCTTTCCAAGTTGGTTTTGAAAGGTGAAAGCATTCATCCACGCTGCCTGGTAGTCATAGTAATTGTAAAGTTGTGGGTCAAAAGGCTGAGAAAGTCTTTTGTATTTGGTTGGATGGGTTCCCCATTCTTTTGGTGAGATTATTTTGTTAATCCACACCGTAGTATGGGTGACATATGATTGGGTTTGTTTTTCTTTGTGGGGCTTAAACAAGCAAATCTGGTATCTGTGAGAATAAACTCATAATAATTTTAGGTATGTGGGTGTTTTGAATGAAATTGGCTGAAGGGCTATGTATTTTCTTAGCTACCTCTTAGGGTTTGGAATGCCATAACTCTGGTTCAATTTGAATGAGTGGGTAAACACTTTTGTTCTTAATATAAGTGGGTTCCTCGGAGGAGGAGCCCTTGTGTACAGAAATAGGTTGTGGCACTGATGAAGAAAGTTCCTGATTGGTTGTAGTCTTTAAGATGTTGGATGGACACCCTATACCTGCAATGGGGCTTTTAGCCTTCAATATTTTTTGTGCGGTGCTTTTGGAAAAAACAGGAAGTGAAGAGGCCGTGTGACTTTGGGCCGCCACGGAGTTGGAAGAAGATGCGTGACTTTGTGCCGCCACATTTATATAATTGATATTGATCTCTCAATTATTTTTTAAATAAGGCAGGCATGGTCACTTGACTTTTAATGCCCATGAGTTGTTGCCATTGCATGAATTCTTCTTCTGTCCAAGGAGAAGACATGGTTTGTGCTATTTGAGCTTGAGATTATTGAGATTCTTCTCCTTCAACTAGGTCTGCCCATTTTTTTTGGACTGAAAATCGAGATTGGTCCTGATATTTCTATCATACGAATTTAGGGGACTCCGCTCATGGCGTAGTCTAATGTCTTTCTATATTTGGGTTGGTTTGGTCCAGCTGTGCCCTTTGGGAGTTGCTTGGAGGCAACTGAAATTGTTTGTTGTGTGGAAACAACATTTGTATTAGACTATTTTGGTATTGTCTCAGTAATTTGTTTCTCCGGAGGAGGGAGAGTAGGTATTGGAGGATCTGAAATGTCGGCTTTCATTTTTATTGGCATTTTATCTTCCCTACAAGAATTCTTTGGTAAGAAAATTCGAAATAAAGTTTGAGCTCCCTTTGATATACTCTATATCAAAATCAAAAAAAGATAAAATAGCTTGTCATCTAGCAAATATATGTTTAGAAGCAAGATTTTGTACATCCTTTTGTAAAATAGATTTCGCAGCTTTACAATCAATTCTTAACAAAAATTTTGGATTTAATAAACCAGCTTGAAATTTAGAAATGCATAAAACAATTACTAAATTTTTTTTTAATTGTAGGATACTTTTTTTGGGAATTATTCCAATGTTTTGATGCAAATATAATAATTTGTTCCTTGTTATTTTTTCTGCTTTAAAATGCCACCATAACCAATGTCTGTTGCATCAATCTCAAATATTTTGAATGCAGAAGGATCAGGGAGAGATAAGCAAGGAAGGTCTTTGATTTTTAACTTGATTTCTTTTATACCGTTGGTGTGGACTGAAGTCCACGGAGGTGGATATTTTTTCAACCTATCATGGAGAGGTTTTAGCAAATTGCTAAGGCTTGGAATAAAATCTGAGACATAATTAACACATCCTAAAAATCTTTGAAACTGAGTCTTATCTAAATTTTGGTTAGGAAATTTGTCAGCAAATTGTATGGATCGTTGAATAGGGATAATGGTTCCTTTCTTGATATTGTGCCCAAGAAATCGGATGTTGGTTTGAAAAAGAATATATTTAGTTTTTGATAAAACTAATCCGTTTTTTATAACATTAAAGAAAACCTTTAGATGTTTAAAATATTGATCTATGCTAGTAGAAAATACTAGAACATCATCAATATAGACAATAATAAAATTTGAAAAGGGATTAAAACTATCATTCATTATCCTTTGAAATTCGGAAGGAGCATTTTTTAAACCAAATGGAATTACATTCCATTCATATTGTCCAAATGGTACTGTAAAAGCAGTTTTATACCTTTCTTGGGGATCTATTTGAATTTGCCAAAATCCTAATTTTAGATCAAATTTTGAAAAAATAGTTGCAGCATAAAGCCTCAGATATCTGACCTTCAGCGTAGGATCCTAGAAATAGAGAAAACACTGATAGCTCAGGATACTCCAACTAAGGAGTCTTCTGTCAGTATTCTCCGAGAAGCCGATTCTAACCAAGAAACCAATTTGCTGTTAGAACAATTTTATGAAAATCTTTCCCTCAAAATTAACCTCGTCAGAACGGGAACCTTCAACTGGCGTCAGCCCCAAAGACTTTACTATTCTAGAGCTACCCATCCTGATGTAACCTTAGAAGAAAGACCTAATGTTATGCAAAACAACTATAATGCCAATAATATCTATGAATGGAACATAGATGGTTGGTCTGAATATAATATTCTGGCCAAACTACAGCAAATGACTATGGTAGCCACTGCATACTGAACATCTCATAACTGTTCTGACCAGCTTACTACTCATGTTTTAGTAGCAGGTTTCACAAGTCAACTTAAAGGATGGTGGGATACCCATCTTAGCGAAGAAGATAAGAACCAAATTCTATTGAGTGGCCCTAATTTACACGGCCTCTTCACTTCCTGTGGTTGCCAAAAGCATCACACAAAAAATATTGGAGGCCAAAAGCCCCATTGCAGGTACATGGTTTCCATCCAACATTTCAAAGACTACAACCAATCAGGCACTTTCTTCATCAGTGTGACAACCTATTTCTGTACACAAGGGCTCCTCCTCCGAGGAACCCACTTATATTAAGAATGAAAGTGTTTACCCACTCATTCAAATTGAACCAGAGTTCTGGCTTTCCAACCCCCAAGAGGTAGCTAACAAAATACTTAGCCCTTTAGCCAATTTCATTCAAAACACCCACCAACATACCCAAACATATTATGAGTTTATATATATATATATATATATATATATATATATAT
>MU747614.1:194079-211985 GCA_026770625.1 Nicotiana glauca
ACACTGAGTTACATGAAACTGGAATACTGGATCACACCGAGTTACATAATACTGGATTACTGAATAGGACTAGACTAAGACATGTATTCTTGAACTGATTATGGACACTGAAACTTTAACTATTTATGGAATACTGAGTAATCTATACTATGACTCGGGGGCATCAAACCCAAGTCTATCTTGAATACGAACTGATCTCACAACGTTCAGAATAAAAGTCATGAACGAGTTATGAAGCTAAAGAACAGAAGTTCTACAACTATTCAAGGAACTAGGCTAATCTATATTTTTGAGGCAATTAATAATGTCGTTAAAGAAATGTAGTATATGGGGAATCATTAACATTCCCAAACATAGAGAGTTATCCTCACATACCTTAACTTCCTGTCCTTTAGCGTAATACAATATTTGTCAATCCTTTCAACTTTAATCTATAGCAATACAAGTCATAGGGACTCTATGTTAGCTATAATGCTCATGTTTTGGTCACTTAAGCATTTTATCAAACACTAGCTTAGAATAAATCTTCATAGTCCTTATTAATGGTGTCTCTACACCCAATAACCCATTCTCTTGCTTCTAGATAAATTTCACAGTCTCAAATGGTTATAATCAGCATCATTCTTTATCACCCATAGGGTAAAACACCCTTAATCAATAATCAACAATCAACACCCTAAACCTATAAGTGTTCATGATTTTCTATCAAATCCATCAACTCATATCTCATGAACTAAAGTCGATAATCATTAATCTAACTGTATAATCAATTAGAGGGTGAAGATATTACCTTTTTAACGTTCAATCTTCTTGAATTCGAGTTCTAGGGTTTCTTCTCTCAACAATGATGCCCTAATCGAATATATAATGATTTGGAGGGTTAATCCATGTTGTGTTGGGGAATTGAAATCAACTTAGAATCATCATTAGAAATAACATTGGGTGGTGGAGGGACCCTTAAGGAGTTAGATTCTTTAGAGTTTCCCTTTCTAGAGCAAGTTTTTATTTTTTGGGAGTGTGAGGGACGAAGTAGGGCTTTAAGATGACCCCCCAAGTGTGCCCCCTGCACCTCTAGGCTTGACCGTGCACCCTACGTGCGAAATGGCAGTAACACTGCCATAAGTGTGCGGTCGCGCTCGAACTGCGCATATTTCTCATTGTTCTGTAAAATGCACATAAATTTTTGCACAAAGATCCATTCGGACTCCATAATATATCGTTGGAAAGCTATTTCAAAGATATATAACTTTTGTGTTTTCCCAAATACCTTACGAGGTTTTCACTAAACCTTATTCAAAACGAAACTTTTGTAAACTTCGTAGATTTTATCGAATCTTATGCACCTCATTCTCCATCTTGATTTTAAAACAACTATATTCACCTATAATCATTCTGCTAGGACTTCATATGTCTAAAATATCATATTAATACCCTTTTAACATATCCAAACCTAGTCTGTATGTACGGGTTGTTACATTATCTCCCCCTTGGGATCGTTCATCCTCAAATAATTGTCCTGATTGTAACTTTTGCTAACTCTGGACCTTAAACGGGTCTGGTGGAAACATGAAATTTCATTAACACTTGCATACTAAACTAAATGAATACATGACTACTGAACTGTTGAGATAGTGAGCTGTATGACTATTGCATTGACTGAATATTGATCTACCATGGATATGTGAATACTGAACTAAAATAGGTATATGAATATTGAACTGGCACAAATACTTGAGTACTGAACTGACATCAATATTTGAGTACTAAGCAGTCATGAACGTTTGAGTGTTGGACTGACATGAGTAGCTGAGTATTGAGCTGACATGAGTATTTGAGTACTGAACTGATATGAGTATCTGAGTACTGAACTAACATGAATATCAGGGTACTGGAAACTTGAATGTTATAATATGATACGTGAAATACTGGTTGTATCATAGCTAACTCTAGTGGCAACTCCAACTCATAAGCTATTTTACCGATCTTTTATAGGATCGTATACGACGTGATATATTTGGGATTGAGCTTTTCTTTCTTCCCAAATCTTATAACATCTTTCATAGGTGAAACTTTAAGAAACACCCTATCATCAACTTGGAACTCTAACATCTTCAAACGCTCTAGAATCAACTTGACTTTCTCCATAGTCTGATAGACCAAATTTGCTCCCAACAAATCTTCTTGGCCAACTTCGAACCAACCAATTGACGGTCTACACCTTCGCCCACACAGAGCTTCTTATGGTGCCATCTCGATACTAGAACGGTAGTTGCTATTATAAGTAAACTCAATGAGATGTATGTGATCATCCCAATTGTCTTTAAAATCAAGAATGTCCTTAAGTGTTTGAATAATGCGCTCTGCGTGTCCTTCTTTCTAAGGATGGAAAACATGTGCCTAATCCTTTCTGAAATAACTTCTGAAAGTTCATTGTAAACTTAGCACCACAGTCCAAAATGATGGACAACAGAGTCCCAATGCCATCAGACGATTTTTTGAATGTACAACTTGGCATAATCTTCTACTGAATCTGTAGTTTTTACTGGCAAGAAGTGAGGTAACTTGGTAAGTCGATTTACAATCACTCAATCAAATAATGCTTCCAAATTGAGCAAGATAATCCTGTTATAAATTCCATATTTATTGTCTCCACTCAAAATATGTGTATTCTGTGGTAAAACACTAGGCTTTCTGTTGCTCGACTTTCACTAACTGATAATTCGGACACTTGGCCACAAAGTCTACAATGTTCTTTTTTTCATGCTGTTGCACCAATAAATATCCTTAAGACCATGATACATCTTTGGGGAACCTGGATGGAAAGAATACCTGGAATTATGGGTTTCTAACATGATCTTCCCTTTTTAAGTCCATCTATGTCTGGAACACACAATCTGTCCTGGTACCTCAGAGTACCATCATCTCCCTCTTATTCAAAAGCCATCGTCTTATACTTGTGAATCCCCTCTTTCAACTGTAACACATTGGGATTATCATATTGTTTCTCCTTCTCTTCGGCTACTACGGGGGGACAAGTCATATTCTAGACAACAACTCTACTATCTTTGGAGTATGCAAGTTGAACTCCTAGCTAGGATAAGTGGTGAACTTCTTTCACCAGAGTTGTCTTATCTACCTCAATCGTGAATTATACTTCCCACACTTGATTATCTTTTTAAGCACTTCCTGAAAACACTTATAGTATTGTTGCGAGCTAAGTCTTTGACTTGTATTCCAAAATTAGAATCTCGTGCAAGCCATTACCCTCATGATACATAATTGGGCATGATTTGATGGTTTTTATATCCCATGCTAACTATGTGGGTTTCAAATATCCAACTAGACTTACCAACGATTTTCATATTTCTACCTTAGACCAAAGGTTAAGGTCTTGTACTTGAAGATCCTTCTCTTTTGTTGAGATCTGAATAACTTTCTTTATCTTCTGCAACTCTTTGCACTTTACGTCAATGACCACTCTTCTTCTGACTTACTTTTGAGTAATCTTCCTTACTAAGAAAAACTAATTTACTTATATAAATGGAAAGTTGTATTCACACCTATCATATACAATCTTAATGATTTAACTCTGCCCACACTGTCAATCTTGGGGAAACCCCTTTTCCATAACTCTTAATGGTTATTCTTCTATAGTTTGCTCTCTTACTGCTAGCTGATTGCTTTTTCGGCTATCACTGTACTTCGGATT
Organism: Nicotiana glauca; assembly: GCA_026770625.1. Taxonomy (NCBI): domain Eukaryota; kingdom Viridiplantae; phylum Streptophyta; class Magnoliopsida; order Solanales; family Solanaceae; genus Nicotiana; species Nicotiana glauca. Next base: position 197,789 of record MU747614.1, read on the forward strand.
TAACTTAAACTCTTTGGGTTCTAACACATTCTATATTTCTAACTGCCTTCCACTCACTAGAGTTAACCTAGCTAAGTGAATCAAATTGTACCTCTACTAGCTCTGCTGAAATTACTAATTCACTGTATCAACTCAACTTACTTATTATTCTTTTACTAAACACCTGCTAGAATCACATTTTCTTGTTCTACTTTGGATAGCTAAAGTGAGGCATAAGGTTATTTCTAACTTTCCTCACCATCCGACCCTGGTTTACGGTTGCATACTTATGGTTTATTTTGGACCATGTACGTGGATCACACTTAGGGAAAGTTCATCTGTCTTAAACAAAATTAGAATATCTAACCCCTAAACTTTCTATATAATACAAAATCATATCATACAATAAACATCTGTGGTAATCACTTAGTCATATAACCTAAGGGGGAATTGTCATATCTTTTATCTTACATCAATAACTGCTTCTTATAGTAGCTTACTAACGTGTTACTTCTAGTTCTGATTTGAATAATATGAACAACTTAAAATCATTCCTTGAAATTTACTATTGGCTACTCTTAGTTCTCATTGAATACATCATATCTTCTAGTCATTTGCATGAGTTGTAAGAAATCACATCTTTGGTAATAACAAATATTTATGACTCTTAGGTATTTTACCCTTAGGCTCTTTTGTTTCCAAAACTATAGTGACCAATGTTAGGGTTTGGTATCTGAACTATCATCATCCAACTTGTGGCTCCATTTCCAAAAATTAAATGAAGTTGTTCTAGGAGGTAAAACACATATAAATACACTACCATGCATAAACTTATCCTTCAAAGTATACTATCATCTGATAAATCACTTCCTGCGCTATCCGGTGATTCTTGGTCTTAATCCCCTAAAATATGCGAAGGTTTCGCTATAATCACTGTTACTTACTTTTTCTTTTACCACCCATAGGCATGAAGCCTGTCAATAGTTTCTCTACTTGAAGACACATTTGGACCCTTGGCTGGAGGGGGAGTTTGTTGAATACGTGGCCATGTTGTCCAGCCAAAGGCCCAAAGTCCTAATCCTATTCTCTTTTGTTTACCATTCCTATTCGGAATTGGATTCGGTGTTTATTCCTATTTTGAGCGGGTTTTGGCTTTAAGATAAAGCACCACTCATAATCTATAAGTAGGACAACCTTGGAGAATTTCTCCATGCTCATAGATACAAGTCTTTGAAAGAATTAAGCACATAAGAGTGGTTTTTTAGAGAGCTTTCATCAAGAGAAAAAAGAGAGGAAAAATATTTGTTTTACTGTAGATTTTTATTTCGACCAGCCAATTTCAAATCACGTTTTCGATTCGTTCACCGTTGGATCGGGCTGAAATTTTACTGAATGTTCGTAACATCTTGGTCTTGGATTTGAACGGTGGAGATCGGATTTGGAGGCTCGTAGCATCTGATTTTGAGCCTCGAACAACAACTTTGTTTTTGTGGATTTTTCTCTTTCTTCAATTGACTAGTTGTTACTCTTGTTGCTCCGTGTTTGACACTTGTTGTGTAGCCAATTTGGAGAAAATTTGTATTCCTCTTATTGTTGTAGTGAAGCTTTTTGGATCTTTGTGATCCTGTGGTTTTTAACTTTGATTTGAAGGGTTTTCAACGTTAAAATTTGGTGTTCTTTATCTTTATTTTTGGGTTTGCATCTTCCTCGACATAACAGTTTACTCAGTGCGCACAGAGTGCTCACCACAAAGTGCTTACCCGAAGGACAAATAATGTGACAGAAATTATAGCTGTTGCGGGTTTCCCTCTTACCAAAAAAAACATAACCATAAAGTTTAAGTTAATTGTGTAGAATAGCATAAAAAGGAGCTAACCAATTAAGACGTCTTGCACAATAAACTAAGATAAAGAGTATATGTGGGAATCATCTTCGTCTTGATCTAGCATAAGACACAGAAAATAGCCTAGTATCACAAAAAAAAATTATAGTGACATAGAAAACTCGGCTCCTGATCATAGATTCAACAACATATAGTCATGTAACGACGAGCTAGAACACGAGTGGAGGCTATCAATCTCATTTCATAATTAGTTGGTACGGTCTCCGCACCTCTACATTTTATATCACTAAGCAATCATTTAGGGGTCTTAGCCAGTGATCCGTGCTGTATTCCTCTCGACGATAAAACTTATCCCCATCGTCTCACTAGCAGACCCGCCTTTCATTTTTGGGGTGGAAGAAAAATTAAACATTGGGAATAATTTGGAAGATCCAAAACAAAAACTCACAACGGCCTATTGAGATGGTGTTGCTACCTAATTATTCGTTAAACTAGGTTGATGACTATTTTCTCTTAAATTCGTACTGGGCTCGTTTGGAATGACGGATAAGGAATAATTAATGTTGGGATTAAATTTAAGAAGAGTTTATTCATATTTGATTGGGATGAAATTGCGATATAACTAATCTGAGGATTAGTTATGCCGGAATTGTAGTATTTTTTTATCCCTATAGAAAGGTGAAATAACTAATCTCGGAATAATTAATTCTGGGATTACTTTAGTTCCAGTTTATTCCAATTGATTGGATTTCTAGAGGAAATTCTAAACATGGCCATTAAATGTTAATTAAGGCTATTGGATTTTAACTGAACGAGTTTCTTCTCCAACGTATAGAATAAACAATCAGTTTTATTATTAATATTACCTCTCTTTTTTTATAAGGAATTTTTAACCTCCTTAAGTTAAAGGTAAATCATTATTGATTTGATGTCATTGTCAAAATCAAGACAAAGAACAGATAATCATTATGGATTTTGTTTGTGCATTCTTAGTCTTATCCTTATAATTATGATCAAATTTGCACGATTAATAGTTATTACGAAGTTCGTCGATAATTTGTCGCTAACTAACTCACAGCGATTAGGATATTTTGATAATTCATCTCCAATCCATCGCTAAATTAAATCAGCAACAAATGTTAAGCAGTAAAATTTGTTTGCCACTAATTGTTTATTTATTTATTTATGCTAAATAATACTCCTATGTCTTTTATTCAGTAACGCAGAGTGTGAGTTTTAACTTTATGAGTGTTGATTTGGAATTTTATCATATCCCTATTAATATGTTCAGAATCTATTATTAATATTTACTAGTATTAGAACCCGCGCGATGCGCGAATAACATTAAAAAAATATTAATCATATTATTTTAATAAAATTATCAACTATTATTTTGTATCTTTAATGCAGTGTAACCAAAAATAAAATAATAAAATTAAAGGAAACTAATTATATAGCTTTAATTAACTTTTCTATTTATTATTTTAATTTATTACATTATCGGCTATTTCGTATTATTATATAGATATAAAAGCTTTTATTAATGCGTTAGTATCCTTGTCCATTACTCCATTTTATATATCGATATACATTTTTATTTCTTCTAATTTTTTTAATTTTTTTGTTTCTTATTTTTAAAATTTATGTGCCCTATTTTGTATATTTTTTATACTATGATGTTTTGATTAGCTTTCCTCATTTACTTTTTTTATCTAATATTTCATATTTTTTTATTTTGTATTACATCTATTAACGATATTTTTTTCTATTTTATTTTAACTATTGAAAACTTTCTACATGAGAAATTTCTTTCTATTTTTAACATTTCACTATGTTACTCAGAAGACTTTTATTACTATTGCATATTTTTATTATTGACTTTACTTAATGAGATTCGAGATATGTAACATTATTTATTGTATATCGTTGCACTTCACAAATCAACAATAATTCCTCATCTCAAACTAAAAGAAGTATTATTATTTCAACCTTTTAAACCATGTTAGTTCGTTGTTGCATTATGCAATACTTAGTCTAACTCTTAAATTTAATTTATTTTCACACTCTCATTTTATAGCTAGGAATTTGTTGATTTAGTAAAATTCGATCGGTTGAGAAGGCAAAAAAATGGTAAAAAAAAGAATAAAATTAATTTTAGCTATGACAGAGCACAAAATAATTTTTGTTTAAAAGTAATTTGACCTTTATTTTTTAAATGTTCAATAATTTTGTAACTGTTAAATTACTACTATTTAAATAAAGAAAAGTAGTAAAAAAAAATTTGAATAATTGTATTCATGGCATATCATACAAATAACATCTTTTATTATTTGTAAAAGGAAAAAAAAGTGCATAGAAAGGTTTGAAAATAAGCAAATGAGAATTAAGTCATAGTAAAGACGAAGTACAATCCAATTCGACATCATTTCTAGACATATATACCATTTCAAATCATGTTCTTTCAATGCATACACTAATGAGAAAATAACTCCGGAGATAATCAATATCATCTTATATTACAAAGAAGCTGTTCTCGGTCCCTGGTGCTCTATTTTAAAGAACAATGCATCAAATGGATCCAATCAATTGAGATAATTACCATACAAAGAACGGGTTCTTTAAAATTTAACAATTGTAGCTATTACTTTTTTTTTTTTAGATATTCTAAAGAGTATTTTCTATGTTCTTTAACCAAACAGGAAGCCTGTTGAAATTAAAATAGTCAAAATAAATGATAGATTATATTATAAAATATTTGACTGAAAATTTAAATACGATAATTATCTGTAATTACATATAGCGCATACACATTATCCAATTATGAACAACACAGAATGCCTTCATTTTATATCAACTTGATGAACCTTATAATATTTAAATTTACCAGAAAATCATACTAATTACTTTTAAGAAATGATGATATACTTCTGGGAAATGAATGAATTAAACATTAAGAACAATATCATATCATGGTTATAGAATTTTTTCAAAGTTTCATAAATAAGATAGAAAAGGAGAATTCACCGTACTACCACTACTTCAATGGGAAAGATAATACATTATAGATTGCACAACTTTTGGATGGATCGGACTCACTTTCTCATTCCCAGGAAGAAGAGTATATATACATGAGTTTAATCTCATACTCCCTAAAATCTCTCCTAAGAATATTCTAATAATATCATATTCCTATAATATATTATATAGTATCACATCTCTAATAAATATAGATACACAATATATAAATATTATATTTACGCATTTACAGATCTTGATTCATAAAAGAAAATCCAACAACAATAAAGCACGAAGATAAATCAATAAGATCTGCAATTTTTTTTTTAATAGTATCATAATGTTTCTTTCAATCAGACTTGATTTTTTGAATCTCAATTCAAAAAAAAGATTATCTTTCAATTCAAGATTTAAGATTTCAATTCAAAAACTTTTATCCTTCAATTTAAATTTTCTTTATCTCAATTAAATATGTTTTAATCTAAATTCCATATTTTTATTATAATGTTTATTAACTTTCACTTTAACTTTTTCTTATCACACCACTTGATATGGTTGATTACATTGTTATTCTTAATTAATTATCTTAGTGATTTATTTAACTCTATTTTTCGTTAAGGATAATAGTCTAAAAGATATGTAAGAGATATGGCAGTTTAGCAGTCTTTTTTCCTTAAAAATTATTTTCCAAAATATTTGCAAGATTCATTTCAATAAATTTAAACCTCATCATATAAAGTCCGCATTAACAAACATTTGGAATTCAATAATTTAATTACATCAAATGCTCCTAAAAAAATATTTTTAGCTCTAAAGTAAAATTTCTAATAAATATTTTTTCAATAGTAAGGGTTGGATATGAACTATCGATTTTGTAAGATACAAAATATTTATTTAAATATTTTTCTTAAAAAAGAATACCTACCATAACTGAATTATATACAAAATTTAATTAAAGATACCTATAATAATGTATATTATTCACAAATAAGGTTAGATACAAAATTTGTACAAAATAAAGAATTATTATTTCAACTTAAATTAGTGTATAAGATTTTCAATAAAATCTTAATTGTTTCTTGCTCAAAAAAGGATACCTACCATAATTGAATTATACACAGGTTTAATTAAATATACATATAGAAAATCTTGGACTACTACTTTCATTAAATATTTTTTCATTTATAATATAGATTTTTTATGTTGTCTTAAAATTGCCAAGTGGCTTCATTTTAGCTTGCCACTTGGCTTAACCACGTTGCAAACTACTCTCCTTTTAATATAATATATAGAATATAGATATAGTGAATTTTAACACATATACAAGATTTAAGACACATTTACAATTCGAATGAACCCGTAATTATTTCACTAGATTTACCCTTCCTAAAACGCATTATGTCTTTTTGATTATGTGGGATAATAATTATTAATGCTTCGTCGCTGTTTAGTTAAATCTCCGAGCATTGGGGGAACGTGATAACAAGAGAATTAACGAAGTTAATCTCAGGCTTAACGAACTTAATTATGGTCGGCGTTGCATCATGGAACTAAAATAATAATATTTATTTAACCTTAACTCAAGATTATATTTGTGCTTTGTGTCTTAACTCTTAATTTTCACTCTTGTGTATCGTAGATATATAACCTTTTTTAATTTACATGTATAACTTAGAGTGTTTTTTCGTGTTAAATTACAATGTGAAATTCACATTCACTTTATTTTGTCTATCCCGTCTTCTTTTTTCATTATTTAATGTTGTTTAATACTAAAGGGTTTTTATCTGAAAAATAAATAAATCCAACGACAAATCAGGCAGAACAATTCAGGAATAATTGCTCTGATGTATGTGCGATAATTGAGTAGGGCCTTAGATAGTCTAATCATGCAAGACAACCTAGTACCCTTTGGATATTTCTGTCGTGTTTAATCTTTCTTTTCTCCAAAGAGTAATTATTTTGGTTCTTAGGCGACGCGAATTTAGAGAAATCAGGGTAGAAATGATACCAGGTAGCTACTTTAGAGGTTGCTATTTAGGAATTAGCCAGTGCGCTCTGAATTTTTCTTTTTCAATTCAAATTTTCAGGATATAAATATTATGAGTTGTCTTGAAGTTAAGATTTTTAGTTTAAAATTTCATAACAAAATAAGTATTTTGGTTAATCCCTAAATAACATTCCTGGGAATGACTATGTGTGCACTTGCTTCGAAATCGGGCCCAATACAAATATTGAACATTAGTCGAGCTCAGTTCTAAACTTTCTCCTTTAGCAATGGCTCCCAAGTATAGTGACTATTTCAGTCAAATTTTAGAAGGTTTTTTTCATAAAACAAAAGTTCATCGGCGTCCATAATCAATTATCTTTTACCCTCTAGAAGAATTATTAATGTTCTCACTTATTAATTATTAACATGACTCGAACTTTCTAACTTATTTTTAGCGACGAAGGGCCATGAATAGATAAAGCACTAGGTTTTATTTGGTGTTTTCGTCTGCAATAAATTTTGATACAGTCAAATATCTCTGTAAATTCCTATATATAACAACCATTCAAATAAAAATCAAGTTTTTTTCGAAATAAAATTTTAAATTATGTTATAGAGGATATATATTATTAATATAATATAAAAATCGATTTTCAAAAAAATTTGATTATTATAATAATAATTATCATATAAGGATGTTACTATAGAGATATCGTACCGTAAAAATGAAGTGATATGCAAAAGCTTGATTCTATTTGCATCATTTTAATAATCTCTACAAAAAACATTTGACAGGCAATGTCAAATCGAATGTCAAGTCGTGCCAAGTAATGCCATCTTAGCCTGATTCGAAGAAGGGATATTGTGTTTTTTCATTATTTTTAATTTCTTTCTTTCAATTCTCATTTTTACCATACTTTCCCATCTTTTATTACCTTTTCACTTGCCTCAAATTTGTATTTAATTGGGTTCCACCAAATATCAAGTAGAAAATCCACAAATTAAAAGCAACATTCCACTTAAGACTAATTCAGTGAATCAACACGATCATGTTAATTTGTCGGTTGTGATTTCACTCAGTAATCATATCATTATTAAAGTAGTTATACAATTTATTTGTGATATGACTAAGCAATAATATAACACGAGACAATATTGATCCTCTTTTATTCAACTATTGATGTGAATCAACAACATCGATTTGATAATATTCTTTGCCCATTAATTATTTCATGTAGAGCAGCATTAACCTAAATATGTTATAGAGTTGTGTGATACAACCTTGGGAAAGTAGATTAAGCATCTTAATTAACATAAACTAATCCTTAAGCATCTTAGTTACAAAGTTAGTCCCTTTAATTAGTGGCTTTTAGAAGCTTAATTAATAAGTTAAGCCTTTAGATAATACAAGGATAATGCACTTAAATACAAGTGGAAGAAATACAATATAAGTGCGATGATAATCTATGCTAGACATCTTTCTGAAATTTCATGTGGTATTCCAGTAAGTGACTCTATATGTTTTTTTAAATAATACAAAAGTAATATCTTATGAAGCAAAAAGGAAAAACAAAAAAGGGTTCCCTTTAAATTCATATTAAATTAAAGCTGTTTAGCCGTTTAGGACAGAAAATATGGGCTCTCTCCACTTCAATAGATCTATGTTAATTAAAAAAAGAGTTAAAGTACAAAAAGTAGTAATCCCTACTTAATTAATTAACGACACTTCATCAGGAGTGACCGCCGTCAAAACCAATTAAGAATTGCATTCTTTAACTATAAAGAAGAATCATCATCTTTCAGATATAAATTGAGAGAAAATTTTGAGATAATCAATTATATATATGGTATTCCAGAGCTTGTTCAACTAATTAATTAATTAATTTATTACATGTCTTATTTTTTCTGTCGCCATTTATCTTATCCTGAGTGTTACCAACCAGGATTACGGTAGACTTTTAGTACTTATTCTCTCTTAACTAAAGTTCTCGATTTAAATATAGTGATTATCTATAATTAAGAAATTACCTTCTATGTTTTCCCTTTACTTTCTATAGTTTTCTCTATGTTTATAATAATAAGTATTCCTTCATGGAAAATGAAAGTTCAATGAAACATACTTTCAGGGCAATATTAGTTATTGTTTATAATAACTTAGTAATTACAAGTAAATATACTTGGATTATATTTCTCTTTTTGAGTTCCTAGGAAGATCTCGGGAGCTCGAATTAAAGAGATTAATACAGTATATAACCTTAAAAACACGTATAAGATCTCATTTTACATGTAAAAAATTATGGCGTTTATCATGTTTGAAAATTTCGTAGTAATTTTAAAACGTAAAAATCACTCACGAGATCTCTCATTAAACAGTCTTCTTCGGCTAAGGCTGGCAAATCCAATTCTTTTTTGTTAAAAAGAGATCTCGTCAAGGGCTATAAACCCGACAGTTAGGGGTGGCAAATGGTTCAAAAAAAACAGTTAACCACCCATATTATCCATTAAAAAATAGGTTGGATAATGAACTTTTTAAAAAAGGATCAAATATGGATAAGAACCATATTATCCATTTAGAAAATGGATAACCAATGAATAACCAATGTGTCTAACTTTTAGATTTGTAAAGCCTTAACTTTGGGGTTCCTCAAGTTAGGGAGACTAAGAATTCTCCCAAAAGTCATATACAAGAAGTCATGGATAATATGGGTAACCCATATTATCCGTCGGTTAACTCTTTTTTATCCTTATTAAATACGGGTCGGATCAGATAATTAATCCGTTTTTTTATTACCCGTTTTCGACCCGAACCATATCCGGCCAGACCCACCCGTTTGCCACTCCTACCGATAGTGCTCCATTGGTCCATTTAGTGGATCCTCCCCAAAAACAAGATCATATTGAGTAAAGGTACAGTTGTTTAAAAAGCACTCATAAGATCTATCATTTAAAGGTACAATTATTAAAAAAAACACTGATGAAATCTATCATTAAAAGATAAGTTATAATAATTAAACCTAGTTCAATACATGCTATGTGAAGGTTATCTGTGACATCAAAATTCCCAAGATGAGCCAAAAAATTAGAAGTATTGAACGTAGAATGTCTTGGAGCTTTGCTTCCTGATTTATCATATAATAGAATAGATAATCATGTACAGGAGATTATAATCAACACAGTATTGATCCCATAGATGGAATACAACAACAACTTACCCCGTACTGTGATCCCATAGAGATGAAATCTTGGGAGAGTAGGGTGTATGCAGATCCTTATCCCGACCTTGTGTGATGTAAAGATGGGGAGGGGAGGGAGCCTTATAGAAATTTATAAGCAAATTAAAGCAGTACTAAGCACATAAAATCACAATCCAAACGAATCACCTCATAAAATCAGATGAAGAAACATCTCTCTTTTGCCGTTTTATTGGAGAAAGAAGTCATCATTTGCTGATGCAGCATCATCAAGATTCTCATGTTCAAAAAACTTAGGGGGGCAGATTTTTAGAAAAATATTTTCTGCTCCACATTATTTCTATGTGAATCTTGATAATGCTGCAGCTGCAAGTAACAACTGTATATATGCCAATCAATGCACGATCCGCTTAAGGAAAAAGGGCCAAATTAATTCTTGGAACTGGATGATATAATTAGTAACGGAGCCAGGATTTTTACAAAGCAAATTCAAAATAATTAAAAATAAACACATGAACAAACCAAGGGGATTCAACATCTATTATTTATATATAAAAATTAATTTCGATCTTATGTAAAATGTAATTTTTCGGGGAAGGGGATTCAGATGAGCACCTTTCGTCACCTTAGTTCCGCACCTGAACATAGCAGGCTAAAGAAATTCAAAGGTAAGATCTCCAGTTCAATCTAAACGTATAGATCCATAAGAATTCATGGAAGTCAAAATAAATAGACGGTGAAATTTTTTATATAACAAGAGATAGAGTCCCGTGGACAGGGTCGAAGAAAACTGATTTTTAACACGAAATATATATATGTAAAAACTACAAAAAATTTCAAATCTTGATACAAAGGGTTAATGAAGAAAACCATCAAATAATCTTCATCTACAAATTTTGGTGATAAAAAAATAGAAATTGATCAAGGAAAGGAGCAAAAGGGAATAAACAAAAGGAAAGGGTTTTGAAGATTTCAGTTACAAATGATTCAATATTCAAGAAAAAAGGACAGAAAAAAATAATAATTAACCTAAACAAACTACGAAGATGTTGAGCTATTAGTAAATCTTTTGAAAAGAAAAGCTTTCTAAGAAAACAAATGAGTCGAATTAGGGTTTTTGAGAGCAGCAAATTAAAGCAAGAGGAGGAAAAGAGTAGCACATGTTGAGGGAAAAGGTTGCTTAGGATACTTATATATAGAGTTGCCTAGCCTTCCTTCATTAGAGGGTTTTCTTTCTTACACATGGACCAATTGAATTCTAGGGTTTAATTGACATTATTAGGTCATCCATTGGCGAGCTAGGCGTTCTTCATTGGCAAAGTATACCGTTTGTATATTGTCGAATCTTTTTATGTGTTTAGATGTTTGAATCCCCTAATTAGCTTCTTCACATGTTTATTTTTTTTTTTTGCGTGAAAAATGATATTATATATCCGCTCTCAAAATAATAGCAAAAAAATGTATAGTTTTATATACACACACAAAAACACAGTTATGTATGTTATATACAAATATATACAAATTTTATACAATATATTTTGCGGCTATCGAATATAAATAGTTTCGGCTGTGGGCTAAAAGTGATCTTTGCCCCCTTTTTTAAACCCCTTAGTGAAAAGTCTAACTATGCCACTAAGGTCACCTTCTTTTCTATACTATCGAATCACTTAAAAAGTAACTAAACGTAATTATATATAAAAAAATTAAATTAGTAACTTAAAAAAGAAAGTGGCTAACCTTGTACTGCATTAGGTTCAACTACAAATGTGAATTTTCATTATCTTGTTAGTGATGTGAGTTAAATCCAAAAGTCTAATTAAGTAAATGTGAATGTTACTGTGTTAAAACACAAAATCAGAAAAACTGTTAGAAGAATAAAAGAAACTGGAAAAATAATAGATATTAAGAAATATTCCGAGTCCACAATTTGCTTGTACGTCCTTAATGAATTTTAACCCCCTCACACGTTGTCAAGGTAATGGATTATATCCTCCCAGGATAAAACGGAATAAACCTTCCTGCAACAGTGATAATACAAACTGCAGGATACCAACGAGCTTAAAGAACAGAGCAAAATCACACTTACGAATTCGAGAGAGAGAGACTGCGAATTTAGAATGCAATATTTTCAGAAAGAAGGAAGTTCTGTAATGTTTTTGGTGTGTTAAAAACAAAGCCATGCCTCTGAATTTATAGGCAATTATTGGAAGAGGTGTGATGCCTGTTCTGGAAAAGGTGCTTGTTCAGAAATTTTGCCGTCTGCCGCGGTCCTACCGCGGTTATGCCAAGACCGCGGCCAAAGTGGTCCTCTGAACCTGTAGAAGGGTTCTGGCGTGGTCCTATCGCGGCTACGCCAGGACCGCGGCCAGACTATATTTCTGAATCTTCAGCAGTGATCTGGAATTTAATTAATTATTAAATAAATTTTGTCCAAAAAATAATCTTATCGATCATTTGACAAATCCAAATCCAAATCCAAATCCAAATCCAAAGCCGAAGCCAAAGCCGAAGCCCAGCCGAGCCGAGCGAGCGAGCGACGACGGCACGAGAGTTCATTCTCTTCAACTCCTTTTAAGAGCTTTAAGAAGTGATTTTATATATAAGCACACAAATGTAGTTGTCCCTCACCAATGAGCGACAAAGTGCAAGACAAAAGCTCACGTCTTCAAATTTTTATTTTTCCCTCCATTTTATTTCCCTCCATTTCCAATTCACACTTTTATACTTTAAAGCCCAATGGCTTAAAAGTCCAACAATCCCCCACATGAATGAGAATGGCTGTAACAAGAATGATCATAGATGAAAGCTGTGTGATTTGCAAGTAAGGATTAATTGCATTTGGATAAGTAGGTTTCCCTTTGAACTTTTCGTAGTGAACATATGTCGGATATACTCGGTCAATCGATAGATTTTATATCTTTGAATCGTCGAAATTTAGTGTATACCTAGACAATCATATGTCACACAACCAACCCTTAACCGTCTTTTCTTTCTCATTGTTGTGTTCGTTTTAGCCATGAACACCGCCTGGTCTCATAAATGCGTAGAGAATTGGCCTTACAGAATTTTCATTGAAGCGGCTTCCACTTCACACTTACATAGGTGATTCCTAAATGCGTAATCCTTTAGATTGACACTATTTGATAACTACCACATAAAGCTTAGGTAATCATTAAAGAACGTGTAAAGTTCTATCCTTGTTACTGAACATTGTCTTCATCACGAGAAGGGGCCACAAATTTTACTTTGACAATGTTGAACCGGTCAATCACAACTTTATTTGAGCTTCTTGAACCTAGATCTCGGAACATCCAAAATTCTAGGTAGAGTTACCGCCATGTTGACTTGTCCTCGGCCATAGTCCCATTCCCTTAGATGATTTCTCAACTCCCTCTCTAGTTAAGCCTTTTGTAAGCGGATCCGCAACATTATCCTTTGATCTTACATAATCAATAGTGATAATTCCACTAGAAAGTAGTTGTCTAACGGTATTATGTCTTCGTCGTATATGACGAGACTTTCCGTTATACATAACGCTCCCTGCCCGTCCTATTGCAGCCTCACTATCGCAATGTATGCAAATAGGAGCCAAAGGTTTTGGCCAGAACTGAATGTCTTCTAAGAAATTTCGAAGCCATTCAGCTTCTTCACTGACTTTATCCAAAGCTATAAACTCTGATTCCATTGTAGAGCGAGCGATGCACGTCTGTTTGGAAGACTTCCAAGATACTGCTCCCCCACCAACAGTAAAAATATATCCACTTGTGGACTTTGTTTTTGTTGAGCCGGTTATCCAATTTGCATCACTATATCCTTCGATAACCGTAGGATATTTATTATAGTGCAAAGCGTAGTCTTGGGTATACTTCAAATATCCCAGAACTCGTTTCATTGCCACCCAATGATGTTTGTTGGGATTACTTGTGAATCGACTAAGTTTACTTATTGCACAAGCTATATCAGTTCGTGTACAGTTCATGATGTACATTAAGCTTCCCAACACACGAGCATACTCCAATTGAGACGTACTTTCACTTTTAGTCTTTATAAGATGATGATTTAAGTCAATTGGAGTTCTTGCATTTCTAAATTCAAAGTGTTTGAATTTTTCAAGTACCATTTTCACGTAATGTGATTGAGACAAAGCTAGACCCTGAGGAGTCCTCTTGATTTTAATTCCTA
>MU747614.1:214129-225493 GCA_026770625.1 Nicotiana glauca
TTATTGATAGGAACTGCTATTACATTTAGATTAAAAAGGCCCTCATTCAGGTAACCTTTTCCTATATACATATCATACTTACTTAGTACAACACTATTAGAAACAAAAATACATTTGAATCCATTCTTGACAAGAAGTGATGTAGACACAAGATTCTTGCGAATTTCTGGAATATGGAGAACTTGGTTTAGAGTCACTATTTTTCCGACGTCATCTTCAACGCAATCTTGCCAATTCCTTCAATTTTGGCTGTAGACGAATTTTCCATGAAAATTGTCTCGTCGGGTCCTGCGGGGGCATAAGAAGAAAATAACTACCTTGTTAGCACAAACATGGCGGGTGGTTCCAGAATCTATCCACCATTATTTAGGATTTCCTACCAAGTTGCATTCAGACAACATGACATACAAGTCCTCCATTTCGTCAGCATTTTCAACCATGTTAGCTTGATTCTTTTTCTTCTTATCATTCTTTGGCGCACGACAATCCACGGCCTTATGTCCAGATTTTCCACAGTTGTGGCAATTACCCTTGAACTTCTTCTTGCTTGAGTAATTCTTTGGTCCAGAAGCCTTCTTTCTCTTCTTGTTTTGTGGCGCCTCCTCAACAATGTTAGCCCNATGACCATACCTTCAGCAAGGAGGCCATGCACAATAACTTGTAATTCTTGGACTTGAGTTATGACCGATCTTGTGTCAATCATCTTGAAATCCAAAAATCTTGCAGCCACGAACTTCTTAAATCCGGCATCCTCAGTCTTGTACTTCTTCTCAAGCGCATTCCATAACGCTTTTGAAGTTTCCATGACACTATAGACATTGTACATGCTATCTTCCAAACAACTCAAAATGTAGTTTTTGCACAAGAAATCAGAATGTTTTCATGCTTCAGTTACTACAAGTCGTTCATCATCCGGAGTACTTTCTGCCAAGACCGGAGGATCCTCCTTGATAAAACGTTGCAAACTCAATGTAGTAAGATAGAAGAGCATCTTCATTTACCAACGTTTGAAGTCAATACCGAAAAACTTTTTGGGTTTTTCTGTTGGTGCCATAGCATGAGCAGGAGTAGAACGGCTTGACGAGGCAGCAACACTTGTAATAGTAGCACCTGTTCCCGTAACATTTTCATTAATTTGGTTTTCATTCGTCATGTTTGAATAGAGTTGGGAACAAAACAGAACTTTGTTAAATCAGTGAAGTTTTGATATCTTCAAACTGAATACCAAACCAAATATGCAACACGTAACAATGGTGAAGTTTTTATATACTTAAAACCCGTACGTTTATTATTCCGGTAAAGTTTTGATATACTTTAAACCGGATAGAACAATTATTGGAGTAGAAAGCACCAAGACTTTAGTCTCCAACACAGTATAGAAAACAATTTAGTATATAATTCAACACAAAAACGTTAGTATTTAAAATTTCTTAAGCTTGTGAATGCTACTGTGTTAAAATACAAAATCAGAAAAACTGTTAGAAGAATAAAAGAAACTGGAAAAACAGTAGAGATTAAGAAATATTACGAGTTCACAATTTGCTTGTGCGTCCTTAAGGAATTTTAACCCCCTCACGCGTTGTCAAGGTAATGGATTAAATCCTCCCAGGATAAAATGAAATAAACCTTCCTGCAACAGTGGCAATACAAACTGCAGGATACCAACGAACTTAAAGAACGGAACAAAATCACACTTACGAATTCGAGAGAGAGACTGCGAATTTAGAATGCAGTATTTTCAGAAAGAAGGAAGTTCTGTAATGTTTTTGGTGTGTTAAAAACAAAGCCATGCCTCTGAATTTATAGGCAATTATTAGAAGATGTGTGATGCCTGTTCTGGAAAAGGTGTCTGTTAAGAAATTTTGCCATCTGCCGCGGTCCTACAGCGGTTACGCCAGGACCGCGGCCAAAGTGGCCCTCTGAACCTGTAGAAGCGTTCTGGCGCTATATTTCTGAATCTTCAGCAGTGATCTGGCATTTAATTAATTATTAAATAATTAATTAAATAAATTTTGTCCAAAATCCAAAGCCAAAGCCGAAGCCGAGTCGAGCGAGCGACGATGGCACGAGGGTTCATTCTCTTCAACTCCTTTTAAGAGCTTTAAGAAGTGATTCTATATATAAGCACACAAATGTAGTTGTCCCTCACCAATGAGGGACAAAGTGCAAGACAAAAGCTCACTTCTTCAAATTTTTATTTTTCCTTCCATTTTATTTCCCTCCATTTTCAGTTCACACTTTTATACTTTAAAGCCCAATGGCTTAAAAGTCCAACAGTAAACACTCTTCAATTTGTATTTGATCAGTCTAAGGGTAATTGGGATAAGAGAGGGGATGATATTTATTGGTACATCCCTCTAACTCACCATAGAAAGGAAAAAAATAAAGTGTTATAGCATCAATGATTAGACTTATAAGCAGAAAATTACAAACGATTTTTCGGCTTCAATCTAGTTATGATCAAGAGTTGGACTATGTACACATAAGGCCAAAAAAAATGTACACACAAGGCAACAATCTTGATTTAATGTCATTACAAGAAGCAGACGAATTAACCATAGACTTTGTTTTTGTGTTAGTCTTATTAGCTTTATTACTCTGATCAAATTATTATGATTGTTCTTGTGTAAGTCATCCCATTTCATCATATTCGGGGTGTGATATATATGGTTTTGTATATCGGATACAGACAATTCCAATAAGAATTCATTCTTGAACAAAAGTTTTATTTTGATTTATTCCATCTACAAGGTTGGATTTATAGCCTAAATTATAGGGCACATGAACTCATGGTCCTTCCGTCAAACTAAGTATTTCATGTATGTATTTTCTAGAATTCGTCCAATATTATATATGGCACCCATGCTAATGATTCACTTGGTTCACTACTTAATTATTTACACAAAGAAACAACAAACATGGATTAATTCTCACTTAATATTTTTTTTTCTCTCCTTTCTTAAGGCGATGTACTCATGTTCTAGAAATTTTAGATCCGCCTTTGTCCATCTATTCCATAACCGGAATAGGAAAGGAAACATGTTGCATTATGATTTTGAATCAGAAGAGAGATTTCAAGAAATGACATATCTATTCAGTCTATTAATAATCGAGTCGGATCTGGTGTATCATAAGAGATTTGCCTTTCCTATTGATTCATGTGAATTGGATAAAAAACAAATCTTAAATGATGCTAAGGATAAATCTAAAAAGAACACTTTATTGGTTCTACCTCCTATTTTTTTTATAAAAGAGAATAAATCTTTTTTTGGAAGAATCGGAAAAAAAAAGGGTCCTGATCTCCTGCTAGAATGATTTTTAAAAATTATGGTATTTATTAGCAATAACATAATGAAGGTAGTCATTGAATATAGATCGATCCGAAACTTCATTCAAATCCATATAGTGGTTTTAACTTCATCTTGACTTGTTTGCGTGAGAACGTATCTTAATTAGTAGGAGTACTAGGTCTTTTCACATCACAGGTATTAAGAGTTCAATTTTGCATAGAATATATAGTACAGAACTAGAGCTCAACAAATGAAACAGAAAATTCAGAAGGAGTAACTAAGGGTGTTCAAATCGAACCGAAAAACCGCACCAAACCGAAAAACCAAACCAAACCGATTAAAAAATCCGACTAGATTTGGTTTGACTTGGTTTGGTATTGAGTAAAAAAATTCGAACCAAACCGACATATAAATATATAAATTTTATTTATATTTTTAAGAGATTATAGTGATTTTTTTTAGAAAATGTAGAAATATTTGGGATCCTCTCATGTATTAACCCTAAAAGCGTAAATTAACAAAAAATTATTGTTAGACGACTAAGAAAATAACTATCATGTGTTACTAAAAAAATTTTCCTATTAGAATATTTTAATAGATCATATGCTTGTCAATTTTTTCCATATTTACTAAACATATATTCACTTATCAAAGCTTTATCTATCATTTTAACAAAGTAAGATTGAAATAATATTCATGTAATAAAAAAACCCGACAAAATCAAAGCAATCCAATCCGATATAGTTAGTTTGGTTTGGTTTTGGTAAAAATCGAACCAACCCGGTCCATATACACTCTAGGAGTAACAATGATTCTTCTTGTATTAATTAGTCGAAGAAAATGGCAGCAGCTCAGAAAATAGAGAACGTGAGAAAGGGTGACAAATAATGAATTTTTTTATATGAATACATATTTAACCAAATATATAATTTCAAAATGCGTACAACAAAACAAGGTGAAATTATTTTCAAATTTTATCTTTGCTCACGATCAGTATGTTTAATACGAGGATTAACGTTACTGATATTTGCTATGTTAGAACAACAAGTGCACAGATGTAGAAGATTGAGGCATGATTCTTGACAAAGCGTAGCTATTTTGAGTTTGAGAATGAGCTTTCACGGAGAATGATTTTCACGGTACTTGGTTAATCTCACGTGACCAGACATGGGAAAGAGGTTAAGCTTAACAGCACATTTTGAAAAATTTGTTAGGGATAGGGCTTTGGACCAAACATATCACCTTTTAACATACTACAACAAATGTGATATTTAGCTAAAAAAATTTCTGCCACGATACAAAATTCGTCACTAATTATTCACTTTTCGTGACGAAAATTATATTTTGTGTTTAGATACATAGTCCTCATACTTTTAGCGACGAAACATAACATTTCATAGCAAAAGTTTTGTCCACTAAAGTTTCCCACCAAAAAATAACTCGGCGCCATTATTTAATAACATTAACCACAAATTTTATATAATCGGTGACATTTTTTTTTGTCACTAATAATGTATCCAATTTGTGACAAATCATAATTTGTCTTAAAATTGGTAAAACTTTGGACACGAAAAAATGTCGTCACAAAAAATGCGTTATTATAATAGTGACAAAATAAAATTTATAGTTAAATATGGTAAACTTTAGCTACAAAAGTTTATAATTTATTATGATATTAGTTTTTGTCACTAATAGTGCAAACAATTAGTGATAATTATTTAATGAGAAACCACAGATAATGAGAATTCCAAAAATTAATGAGAAACCACAGATAATGAGAATTCCAAAAATTAAGAAGTCAAAGTCGCAATATCAGCTAATTCAAAGCTTGAATTACACTAATACTTAAAATATGCACAGCATCATGAGAAAGAAAAGGACCTTTCCACATTAACCTGCAACTTCAACGCTACTATCACAGCAAAATCGTGAATATTCCCATTCACTCCATCAAAAGCGAAAGATGCCAGCAAAAACTGCACTATAAAAAAATGAAGAAAAAAAGAAAATGTTAATTAGACTATATTGTTGACATATCATATGATAAAATAAATAAAATGCCAAAAAATATAACGATACTCTAAATAAAAAATGTTACAAATTAAGTTGTCAAAACCATCAAGAGTCTCAACAAGTCTGCAAATACTTTAACGTACACATGGCTATTAAAAGGCATCTGAACATAAGGAGTTTACAAGATCCATTGCAACATTTAGAGCTAACAAGAGTCATATGCCTACTTCTAAGTTGTATTCTAACAAAATAAGATAGAGAACAACAATTTCAATAATGTTGTCTCGTTTGGCAGAGAAGCCTCTTCCATCTCTTTTCTACAAATGTCATTCAAACCTGTCACGCTCCGAATCTGGGCCTGGATGTAACACGACACTCGGTGCCTGACTACATCTGACCGAGCGAACTAACTGGCTGGCTGAATCAATATGTGGTATCATAACATACTGAATGCAGAAGATAAACTAACACATACTGATATACTGAAAGTTTGGATAATATAAATCAAAGTACGAAATTACTAATATAATTTGAAACATCTTTGTGGCCAACATAGCTTAATATGAAAAGCCTGTGACTCTGTCTAACTGTTACTCTAGTCTATGAAGCCTCTAATGAAATACTGAAAACATTGATTGTCTGAAAATACTGAAGACCGTAAGGTAGTGATAACGCCCCGAAAGAACTGGGGATCACCAAATAGCTGGTACGAGAATCCTAGCACTCTGAATCATCAACCTGTAAATAATTACCTGCATCGCGAGATACAGGCCCCGGGAAAAAGGGACGTCAGTACATTTGAATTGTACTGGTATGTAAAGCAACTGAAAGAAAGAATCATAAATGCTGAAACTGAAACTAAGCTGATAACTGAAATGATAACTATTGAAACTGAAACTGAAGTGAGAACTGGTAACTGAACTAATAACTGAAAAGATAACTGATAAATGATAACAGAACTGATAACTAAAAAGATAACTAATAACTGATAACTGAACTGCTAATTAAAAGATAACTGATAACTAATAATTGAACTGATAACTGATAACTGAAAAGATAACTGATAACTGATAACTGAACTGAATAAAGAAAGTAAGGATATGAATACTTCCTCTTCTAAATGATGAAGAAACTGTTAATCTGAATAATCTACGGCATCGGGCCCAATATATATGTGCACAAGCTACGGCCTCAGGCCCAAGTATACGTATACATAACTACGACCTCAGGCCCAAAAATGCATAAAGCATAAACTACGGCCTCAGGCCCAAATATGCATACATAAACTACGGCCTCATGCCCAAGTATGCATAAAGCATAGAAATTACGGCCTCAGGCCCAAATACAGGTGTTCAACATTAAGGAATTTAAAATCAGAAACTGAGAATCATACTACAATACATGATAGTGAAATACTGAATCTTATTGAGTTACATGATACTGGAATACTGGATCATACTGAGTTACATAATACTGACATACTGAATGGGACTAGACTGAGAAATGTATTCTTGAACTGATTATGAATACTGAAATTGACACTGTATATGGCATACTGAGTAATCTATACTAAGACTTGGGGGTATCAAACCAAAGTCTATATTGAATACACTCTAAGCTCACAATGTTCAGAATGAAAGTCATAAGCGAGTTACGAAGCTAGAGAATAGAAGTTCTACAACTATTCAAGGAACTAGGCTTAACTATATTTCTGAGGCAATTGGTAACGTCATAAAAGAAACGTAGTGTAGGGAGAATCATTAAAATTCCCAAACATAGAGAGTTAGCCTCACATACCTTAACTTCCTGCTCTTGAGCGTAATACAACATTCGCCAACCCTTTCAACTTCAATCTAGATCAATACAAGCCAAGGGGATTCCATACTAGCAATAATTCTCATGTTTTGGTCACTTAAGCATTTTCTCAAACACTTGGTGACATAAAGCTTCATAGTCCTTATTAATGGTGTGTCTACACCCAATAACCCATTCTCTTGTTCCTAGATAAATTCTAAAGTTTCAAATGATTATAATTAACATTATTTTTCATAACCCATAAGGTAAACAACACGCCTAACCAATAATCAACAATCAATAACCCAACCCTATAATCGTTCATGCTTTTCTATCAAAACCATCAACTCATATCTCATGAACTAGAGTCTATAATCATTAATCCAATAGTATAATCAATTAGAGGTTGAAGATATTACCTTTTGAAGTTCAATCCTCTTGAATTCGAGTTCTAGGGTTTCTTCTCTCAACAATGATGTCCCAATTGAATATATAATGGTATGGAGGGTTTACCCATGTTAATAAGACGTTGGGAAATTGAAATTAACTTAGAATCACCATTAGAACTTACCTTGGGTGGTGAAAGGACCCTTAAGGACTTAGGTTTTTGAGAGTTCTCCTTTGTAGAGCAAGTTTTTATATTTTGGGGATGTGGGGGACAAAGTAGAGCCTTAAAATAACCCCCCACTAGCGCCCCATGCACCTGGAGGACCAACCCGCGCTACTGGCCGCGCTAAATGGCCAGAAGGAAACACCATTAGCGCGGGCGCGCTAGTCTCGCGCTAGTGGGCGCGCATATGGCGTAGTATTCTGTAAAATGCACATAACTTTTTGCACAGTTATCTGTTCGGGCTTCATAATATATCGCTGGAAAGCTGTTTCAAAGGCCTAAAAATTTCGTGCTTTGATGGTTCCCTAATTCCTTACATATTTTCAATAAAACTGATGGAATACAGACCTTCTGCAAACTTAGTCGATTTTGTCAAATCTTATGCACCTCACTTTCCATCTTGATTTTGAAACAACTATTTTAACCCATAATCATCTCGATGAGACTTAACATGCTCAAAATATATCCTTACTACTCCTTCAACTCATTCATACCTTAGCCGAATTTGCGGGGTGTTACATTATCTCCCCCTTGTGATCATTCATCCTCGAATAATTGTCCTGACTATAACTTTTGCTAACTCCGGAACTTAAACGGGTCTTGTGGAAACATGAACTTTCATGAACACTTGTATACCAAACTAAATGAATACATGATTACTGAACTATTGCGTTACTGAACTGAATGACTACTGCATTGACTGAATATTGGCCTGCCATGGATACGTGAATACAGAACTAGCATGGACATTTGAATATTGAACTGGCACAAATATTTGAGAATTGAACTAACATCAATATAAGCGTACTAAGGTGGCATGAATGTCTAAGTATTGGACTAACATGAGTAGCTGAGTATTGAGCTGACATGAGTATCTGGGTACTGAACTGACATGAGTATCTGTGTACTAGAAATTTGAATGTTATAACATGATACGTAAATTACTGGTTGTACCACCGCTAATTCTGGTGGCAACTCTAACTCATAATCTATTTGACCAATCCTTCGCAAGAATATATATATATATATATGGCCCAATATAGCAGGGACTATGCTTCCCCTTCTTCCCAAATCTCATAACGCTTTTCGTAAGCGAAACTTTCAGAAACACCCAATCATCAACTTGAAACTCTAGGTCTCTATGCCGCACGCTCGAATATGACTTTTGGCGGCTCTGAATTTTCTTCAAACGTTCTTGAATCAACTTAACTTTCTCTATAGTCTGATAGACCAAATCGGGTCCTAACAACTCCATTTCTCCAACTTCGAACCAACCAATTGATCTTATAATGGTAAGTTATTATTAGCAAGGTCAATAAGAGGTATGTGATCATCCCAATTACTTTAACATCAAGGAAAATATCCTCAACTATTTGAATAATGTGCTCTACCTAGCCATCCTTCTGGGGATGAAAACGTTGTTCCTAATCCTTTTCGAAAGAACTTCTAAACGTTCATTTTAAACTGAGCACCACAATCTGCAATGACGAACAACAGAGTCCCATACATCAGACGATTTCCTGAATGTATAACTTGGTATAATCTTCTACTGAATATGTAGTTTTTATTGGCAAGAAGTGTGCTAACTTGGTAAGTCATTTTACAATCATCCAGTCAAATCGTGCTTTTAAAATGAGCAAGATAATCCTGTTATAAATTCCATATTTACTATCTCTACTTAAAATATGTGTATTCTGTGATAAAACACTAGGCTTTCTGTTGCTCGACTTTCACTTGCTGACAATTCGGACAATTGGCCACAAAGTCTGCGACGTTCTTTTTCATGTCGTTCAACCAATCAATCTCAGTGGTCATTATGCATATTTGGAGAACCTGGATGGAAAGAATACTTGGAATTATGGACTTCTAACATGATATTCCCTCTTTATGTCCATCTATGTCTGGAACACACAATCTGTCTTTGCACCTCAAAGTACCATCATCTCCCCCTTATTCAAAAGCCATCATTTTATACTTGCGGATCCTTCTCTTTTTGTTGGGATCCAAATAACTTTCCCTATTTTCTGCAATACTTTGCACTCTACGTCAATAATGACTCAATTTCCAACTTACTTCTGAGAAATCTTTCTTACTAGGAAAAACTAAATTATTCACTTAACGGAAAGCTAATGTATTCACAACTATCATATACAATCTTAATAATATAACTCTGCTCACACTATCAGTCTTGGAGAAATCACATTTCGATAATTCCTAAAGGCTATTCTCCTGTAGTTGGCTCTCTTACTGCCTAGCAGATTTTTTTCCACTATCGTTGTACTTTAGGTGTAACGACCCGACCGGTCGTTTTGAGCCCTAGCGCGTCGTTCAATAGTCTAAGGCCATGAGCAGCTTCATTTCAGGTATTGTGACTTGTTCGCATGATCGGAATCTAAATTCAGGAAGATCGGAGTTAAATTTAAATGAAAATTCTCATTTGAGAAGCTTAAAGTTGAAATAATGAACTGGGATTGGAATTTTGAGTAAACGACCTTGGAATCGGGATCTGAAGGTTCCAACAGGTTTGTATGATGATTTCGGACTTGGGCGTATGCCCGGATTGGATTTTGGATGACCCGGGAGCGTTTTGGTGCCTATTGTGGAAGCTAGCATTTTATAAGGAATTTCATAAGTTTGGCTTGAAGTGCATTTCAGTGTTATCGATGTCCGTTTGGGATTCCGAGTCTGGGAGTAGCTCCGTATGGTAATTCTGGAGTTGGGGGCGCGATCAGAAGTGAATTCGGAGGTTCGTAGGTCATTTTGGAGCCATTTGGCTAAAGATAGAAATTTGAAGGTTTTTGAGAAGTTTGACCGGAGGTTGACTTTTTGATATCGGGGTCGGAGTCCGATTCCGGAAGTTGGAGTAGGCCCGTAATGTCAAATGTGACCTGCAAAGTCCGATTCTGGAAGTTGGAGTCCGATTCCGATTCCGGATGGGTTTAAACATCGGAAGTAAAAGTTGGAAAGTTCAAAGTTCATAAAGCGTGAATCGGGGTGTAATTCATGGTTTTAACGTTGTTTGATGTGATCTGAGGCCTCGAGCAAGTCCGTAATGTGTTATGGGATTGGTTGGTACGATTGGTTGGGGTCCCGGGGGCATCGGGTGGATTTCGGGTGGTTAACGGATCGAAAATTAATTTTTGGGAAGGCTAGTGTTGCTGGTTGCTGGTATTTCCGCTTTTGCAGAAATGGGACCACAGAAGTGGCCCCGCAGAAGCGAGGAAAGGACCGCAGAAGCGGTTGGGAGTGAAGGGAGCATGGACCGCTTATGCGGTCAGGAATCCGCTGAAGTGGAACCGTAAAAGCGGTGGACTTATCGCAAAAATGAAAATGGGCTGAAGCCTAGGGACCGCAGAAGCGGAATATTTTCCGCAAAAGCGGGACCACGGAAGCGGGATTATTTCCGCAGAAGCGAAAATCCCAGGAGCAGTGAGGTTGATTTAAATCGTGGGTTGAGTTTATTTCTCCCATTTCTTCATGGCTTGGGCGATTTTTGGGGACCTTCAAGAGGAGGATTTTGTCATCAATGTTAAGGTAAGTTATCCCCATCACTTTTGAGTTAAATATATCAATTATGTATGGATTTAAGCATGAAAATTAGTGTAAATTTGGGGTTTTGGTTGAAAACCTAAGAAATTAGAAATCTTGGATTTTGAT